>JAODTR010058196.1:0-17245 GCA_025399935.1 Amblyopsis rosae
GAAGTTTGGGGTCCCCTGCTGGAGCTGCTGCCCCCGCGACCCGACTCTGGATAAGCGGATATGGATGGATGGATGGAAAATGGAAATTTGCAGAAGAAAAATGCTCTGTTCTCTTATTAACGTCAATAAATAATTTAAATAAAGTCTTTAAGCCCTGAGCAACATAAACGGTCACAAAAATAGAAAGATTTGGCGCCACCAATGTAGTTGGCATTTCAAAGAACAATTTTTAGACGTGAAGTATTATAAAAGAAATAGAAAGTAATCAGATAACGTTACAAAATTTAGGCAATCCAAATATTAATGTGACCAATTATAATTTTAGTCTGGTTACAAAGTTACCTACCCAACCCTGGTGATCCTAAAGTTGCACTGTCATAAGTCAAACCAGCAGAATAAATACATTTTCTCTATAAGTATACCTCTCACACAAACAAGGAAATTAAATACACCTTTTAAACTACAAAGAGACATTTTATAATAATAGCAGGGCTGAACGATTTTTGGGAAAAAAAAATTTTTTTTAAATCTAATTGCAATTTCTATGACAGATATTGTGATTTGCATAAAGATACATGATTCATTTCTTTAAGCAACATTTATATTTAAACATGGATTTATTTATTGCATTTAAGGACATGGACAACATTCAGTGCACATTGGAACGTTTAAGATGTGCTCAATAACACATACATTGCATTTCAGCATCCCTAAAATAATATATAAAAATAATTAGGATTATTATTTTATTAAAAAATGTTTAGCCAATGTATAAGCTCTCTAACATTGCATTTTCAAACTTGGCTTGCCTGTTAAGAGATTGAACAAACAAATACAGGTATAAACACTGTTCATTGTTATACAATGAAATTTGTGATTTAGCGCGCTGTTTTTTTACACAGATGCGGCACACATAATTTTGCTCCACCTGCGATTGTAACGTTCTCATTGCCATGAAGCATGTCCGACTACGGTACCGAGTTACATTCACCGTTCGCATTTGGCATAACATTGTTCATCTCAGTAATAGAGTAGGCCATAGATGGCAATCTAACTTATTTTTTTTGTAACAATGCGTCTTGTGAACCGGATGCTAGCTGCCTTGTTAAAAGTCTCTCACCCAGCACGTCGATTAGGCTTGGTTGCACATATTGGACGGTCGTGCACAAGGGTCCCTGTCGCCAACTTCCTCAGAAACAACCACTACAGCAAGCAATACAGGCGTGGTGTCTGTTGACCACTTTGCTTTTCTTGGAAATTACCATACATTTTCCGACGTTGCTTCTAGCTCAGCGGAAACAATTTTCAGCAGATCTCCCACAAACGTGTTTCCTTGTGTTTCAAGTGTTGTTGGTGGGCGAGCCGTGTAGGCTACGTACCATAGAAATATAGTTGTCTTGAATTTCAGAGCATGACTGGTAGACCTAGAGGAGCACTGCGTTGATTAGTTAGAATTACCGTTAAACAAGGAGTCGGACGGCATGCAAATACAACCATTGACGCTACAAAAAAAAAAAAAAAAGAAAAAAAAGAAAAAGGGACATATAAATCGCATGCTTTGCTAATCGCATTGGTTCAAATTGCAATTTCGTTTTGAAAACGATTTATCCTTCAGCCCTAGAAGGAAGAACCACACACACACACACAACAGATTACAGGCCTCGTGGAGATTCTCACGGAGTTCTCATAAGCCGCAGAGGCCCACCCCCACCTTGGCTGTGTTGTTCACGGGTCATGAGGGAGAGGATGGTCTTGGCGTAGTCGTAGGTCTGCTGTTCGCTGGGCGCTCCAGAGTACTCCCCGTAGTTAGCCAGCTCGTCCACCCCGCCCAGGTCACAGATGGTGTCACTGAAGGGAGGGGAGACAGGCTAAGCACCCAGCGGACCCTCTCTGCACTAGGGAGAAGATCCGATGGGATTTTGTTTGCACACTAAACCGACAGCTAATGACAACAACACCACCCCCTAGGCATAATTAGCTAAGCTAGCTACACCTACAGGCTCACTGTGCGGGCTGTGTAGCAGTGTGCTCTGTATGCAGCACAGGGACGTCCCTGGCACTCACCTGTAGACGACAGAGGCCCCTCCTCCAGCCACCATGGTCCAGATCCTGCCGCGGGGGTTAAGCAGCGTCAGCTTCAGGCTGGCACCGCTTTTGGCATCCAGGTCTGCTATGTAGGCCTCCTGAAGCGCCACAGGGCTGATGCTGGTTAGTGTACGAGCCACTGTGCTACTGATAGCTTCCCTTTGTTTGTCTCACGCGTTTACAGAACACACAAGACCGTTCCAATCATTCATGATTTAAAAGGTTATGACGCTTATTTGTATTATGTTTATCCCTCACTCACCTCTGGATATGCCTCTCTGCCAAAGGGAGGAGGGAACTCCACATCACTCCACTTGGCCTTGCAAATGTAGTCTGCAGTAGCATCAATCTTAGCTGCCATGTCCAGGACATACACGCCATCAGAGGTGACCACTGGGGACAAGAGGGTAAGGACCTCAAAACTTCAATTAGATTTGAAATTAAATTGATTGCGACATATTGTACATTTCAGCATTGCCCAATACAGTGTATTATTAACATATATTATTAATATACTGTTTAAACTATGAACATGAAAAATGTATGGATCCTTTAAAACTAGACTACATTTAAACCATCCTGCGACTCTAGTAGAACCACACAAAACCCATCCCACCGGCCTAATAAAAAAGTTAACAGAGTGTATAAAGACCCGGTGACTGTCTATTCTGAAGGGAAAGAAATACGGAGCTTCATTTTGAACAACCCTGTGATTTGGATGTTAAGGCCTGGATGACATTGTACAATGTCAAGTCCAGAAAACAATGAAGCTTACAGTACTTTGGAAGAACGTACCCAGGGGATTGATCTCAAGGTAGGTGAAGTAGAGATCCTCGTACAGGTTGAAGAGGCCCGTTATAAAACTGCTAAGGACACTGTAAGGACACAACAACATTACTCAACATTTTTCTTCTCTCATCTCATTCAGGTCGCAAGCTAGTCCTCACAGCCCGGTGACAAGAGTTGCGTGACTATTGGTGGAAAGTGCAGGCAATATAGTCAAAGCAAGGCAAAATTAAACAGTTTATATATAAAATAGAAATACAAATGAACAGGAGAAAAGTTTTAAAAAATAGAAGAGATGTCAGTGGTAGTAGAGATGGGTAAAATGTGGACATAATGCAGAACACTGGCACATACAGTATAATGCAAGGTCAGTGTGTAATGACAGATGTGGAGTGTGTGTGTGTGTGCTCGTGAACGCAATAACCTTAAAAAGACTCAACTAAAGGTTTACTCCTTAAATGCAACCGCCAACCCAAACCGTGCAGAGACCCCTTCTAAGACCATTTGTCAGAAACCAAGGCTAATAGGAGCCCCCTACTTTGTCTTATCCTTGGGGACTTCTGTGAGGAGCTTCACTGTGACTTGATCTTCACTCAGCTTGTCGCCGACGGCGACCAGCAGCTTCTTGGCCTTGGAATCTACGTCGCCGACGTCCACGCCTCCCTCGTGGTGGAACAGGATGTAGTCACCCTCACGTGTTGCGTAGATGCACACATAGAACTCCTCCTCCTGAGCAGACAGTGGATATACACAGCTATCAATACTGTAACAATTACTTTAATGTCCACAACCTGTCTTGTGAGATGTCTCTCTCGGTGACTGAGGGGGGAGTCGTGTAAAAACAAGCCAATCAGATTTACAGATCACTTTAGCCTCTCCAAATTGTAAACCCTGGGTGGAAAAAAAAAAAGTTCCAAACATTCTTGAACTACTTTCAAAGACGTTTGCTGCATTTAATGGGCAGATGCTCAGTGACGTGTATGAAGTGTGAAGTATTTGAGAGTGGAAGTCATAAACACTATTTTGTACCAGCACCAAATGTCCCTTTTGTTAAATATTTTCATCTGAAATGCATGCCGTCTCATTCTGATATGAAATGCATTAAATTCAAAAATCAGAATATGTTGACAGCAATTACGACATATCCTTCAATTGGAACAGTGCGCTATGCACTGACAGAAGTGGTTTTACCATTATCTTTAGCAAATGTACTGCTGAAACACAACAATCTAAATCAGTAAAACACAAACGATCGCTTTGTTGTGAGCGTTGTTCAACCCATCGCCTTTATGGACAGCCCAACTCCTCCCTGTTCTGTAACCTGCTGTTCAGTCCAATGCAGTTTGTGTTCATTAAACAAACGTTCCACCATCCTGAACGCAGGGCCTAAAAACCAAACAGCCAGCTTTAGAACTGCCAATCAGCCAGCTTCCGGGTGGGTGATTCACTTTGCGCCTACAGCAATTAATGTAACATGTCTCCACCCACCCATTTCTCTCAGATACATTTTGGTTGAGATTATAGACTGTAAAGCCTGCTCACTTTAGCATTTGCACAGTCACCCTGCTGGCGGACCAATCAGTGTGGCTAAGGGCGATGATGTTGAAATAAAAGGTTTGTTTCAAACTGGTGGTATAACTAGATGAAACGACAAATGGTTGTAGTTTAATTTTCAAAACTATTGGACGGCCTTTAACCAGAGTTCTATGCCCAGTAGGAGGAAACCACTGCAAACACTTCCCAATGGAGCGTGTTCAGGCTCTATTCATATAAATAGATTAATTTTGGGTCTGGTTACACCAGGCTACAAGTGCCTGTGTTGAGAAAATAAACTTTGTGCAAGCCTTGCTCTCATTAGGTGAAGCTAGCACTTGTCTTGGTTTGATTGACACAGTTTCACTCAAACATACACTACCAGTCAAAAGTTTTAAAACACCCCAATTTTTCCAGTTTATTATTGACATTCAAGCAGTTAAAAGTGCAATGAATAGCTTGAAATGGTACAAAGATAAGTGGTGAACTACCAAAGGTAAAAGAAAAAAAAGGTAAAGTTACCCAAAACTGAAAAAAGATTTCACAGAGCAAGAAAATGATTAACAACTTAAAGCTTTTCTGCAGCAACGGAGGTTGATCAAGCCTTGAACGTTGGTGCTACCAATTCCCACAGGGTTCCCAACTTGATTGCCTTGATTACTTACAACCCCTCCTGTCTGCATAAAAGTCTTGGTGAAATACACTGTTGTACCATACCCTTGTGAGCATTTTTTCAACAGTATTGTAGTGCAGAAAGTAGTGTTGCTATAAAAAATTGCAAGAAAAAGGCAATTGACAATGGAAGAGAGCCAGACCATCATACCACATAAAAATGTAAGACTTTCCAACCGATAAATGGCCAAGAAAGTCAAGGTGTCAGTGAGTACAGTCTCCTTCACCATCAAAAGGCACTAGTGGAAGTGCAATTGGATTCTCTACATAAGACCTTATCAATTCTTTTGACCCCATGACGTTTTCACTCGAGGTAAAGGACAACTGGCTAGAAAAGGACGTAATTGTTTTGACTATTCGGATGCAGCCATGGAAAGTAAAACAAATGTGTAGGTGGAGCTAGCAAAAAACATGTGTGTTTTAATCAGGCAAACATCATTTATGGATTGTATCAATCTGTACACTCCTGCCAGGCCAGATAGCAATAAAACCATGGCATGTTACTTACAGTAAAACAGAATGTATTACCTGTTTATGTTCAACAAATGGCTCAATGAGAAAGTTCTTCAGCACACCCTTTGCTTTGGCCACCTGTCAAGATAAATGTTACATTTCAGAAAAGCACACGTATGTGAAGAGACTTGATAGCAAACTACTGCTCATTTTGGAAAATTAACTGCAAACACAAGTGAAGTCATAGTGGGTTTCAAAGTCGGGTCCGTTTTATAAGATGTGTATACATTTTGAATGGTGGCCGTTTTACTTGTTCAATGCTACAGTATTAATGAATAATATCTACAGTTTTAACAAGGTGGTTCAACTACGTCACCAACATAGGTTGTGCCACTGCTATAACAAACACTAAGAAAAGGGCAGCGAAACCAAAATAGTATAGCAGCAGCAGGCTATTGCTCAGTATCACAATGCAAAGACATTAATTCATTCTTGGCCAAGACAGGAAGTAGGGCGACTGGGTGTACTCTGTTAAGGAGCAAACTGGGGTTGTTTTGCCTAAAATACCAGAATAGAAGTACCAACCCCCCACCCAAGACTAGCATTATGCAACCTCTGACCTAAACATAATGTCTTCTGATGCAAGAAACAGAATACCGCCACATACAGCATTTTTATAGTAGGCCCAGATCTTAAATTAAAAACAAACTGCATGGACCAAATACTTGCATGTAATGGCATGTGATAACAGTACTGTTAATGATGCACACTATTCCTTTTTATTCTCTGCTCAAGCAAAGAAAAAAAGTAAAGAATTACATCACATTTCTGCTTGACCCCCACTTTTGGAAACACTTGTTTATATACACTGGAAGACTAAAACACACTTATCTGAGCAGAAGATAAGCCTACTTAAAAAAAAAAAAATAAAAGCATATTTGGTACAGATAGTAGCCGCCCACAGTCATTCCTTTCCCCATTAAGCAAGCCAGACAACTCACAGTAGTCTCCTTCATGAGGTGGGGCTTGATCCATTCCTTGACACCCTGTAGGTCAAGATTGATTCCAACCAGTCCCAACTTCCCACGTCTCTTGATCAGCTGGTCTGGCTTCACCACTAATGTCTACAGAGGAGAGTGTACAACCATCAGCACATAAAAAAATAAGAGTCGATATACTCACAGACAAGGAGCAGCACAAACAGGGCGATGACCTTATTTCAAGTCCGGTTTCCAAAGGGGGGGTAATGGACAAACTTAGTCTGTAGTCTTAGCTCACACCACTATCATAGCAACATTAAAGCCTGTTCACAAACAAAGCCAAACACATTATTTCCAATGGCTTGCGCCAGCAACAGCGCGTGGTTCAGGGAACTTGCGCTGCTGATAACGAACACTGTTTTGGGTAAAGTGGAGACCATTTTTCCACTATTAGTGAGAAAAGTAACCTACAAAAGGCTTAACTGACACCTGTGTAATCATTCTCTATTCTCAGCTAGATGGACAACCAATATTCCCCTGAAAACATCAGTGAGAGTATATAAGAGGGGTAAGATTACCTGAGTGAGCAGCCAAGGGTGTTCCTGCGCGAGGCGGTCCCAGTCGGTCTCGGGTGTGACGTTGGCATAGCTAAAGCGGTTCTGCACAACGGCTGTGGTACAGATGTACTTGTACAGGAACTCCTTTCCCGTTTGCTCCGAGATGGCTTTAGCTGACATGGCAGCGCTGGCTACTAGCACAGGACCTATGGAAAAGTGCCAACAAAAGCAATTGTGAGACCGTATTTAAATACAGCACAATAATGTTGTTTGATGGGGAAAAAAACACTGTTTTGTGAAGAACCAATGACAGCGAGCAGTCCAAAAGGATTCACATTAAGCAGACTTTTGTTGTGACGGTGCAAGTACTCCTTTGGCAAGGCCAGACCAATAGCATTCTACCCTGCATGAAAATGTCATTGCTACTTAGGACAATGTAGACTGCAAACATAATAAAAACTGACGTGTCACTCAGTATGATTAGTGTTATCAAACTAAATTCTTCATGCTTCAACAGTATCTAGTCAGTAGCTACTTGTCTACCCAATAGGCCTGCAATTCATAATGTATTTATATTGAGCCAGCTCATTATAAAGAAGGGTCCTATCTTAATAGAGAAGAAAATGTATTGTTTACTAATGTTATTCTTCATCTAGAATCCATAACTTTCAGTTTGAGCCAAGCCAGAAGGGTCTAGTAGAATATGCCTACAAATTAATACATAATCATTGAGAAGCGTGTGCATAGCTTGTGCACAACCTAGAGACCCAAATGTTAATCTATTTCATGTTTAATTAGAGAAAGATGTACTGCTATAACGATCATGTACACTTGCATTTGATGCAGAGCTTTAAAAGTAATGACATCAACACACATCCAATAACAGGAAAAGCGACATTCGTCAAAAAAAGGGAAAAAAACACATGCATAAACTTACTGGCTTAAAATCCTTTCTCTAACATTAGTCTGACAAATATTGTAGCTACAGTCCCCCTCCTTCAGTAAACACACCATGCTTTGTTTAACATGTGCAATTATGAGCACTCTGACTCACACACTTCAGTAAAAATTAAAAAGGTGCCTTCCAATTGTCTGACAGCCAAAGGTGTTACTATTAACACAAAAAACTAATGCTAAGGGAAACAGATACAACTAGTGTAATTTCTAACAAATAGAAAGATAACATATTTAATCAATAAAAAGTGCCACGACATTATGAAATGGAATCACATGAGCATGGTATGGTGTAGGCTTTAAAGGATGCAATGGATGAGAAAATGAGTTAGATCAAAGATAGATTATTGAGCTTGCCTTATACACTAGGGTTGACATTCTGGTTTCAGATAGAGGTAGCCTAATGGCATGTGGCCAGACCTGGCTAAACCAGCCAAGCAAGCTCATTGCAGCCTGCCAATGGCTTTTCCACCCCTTCGCATTCACTCACATACACAGATGTTAATTATATGTACAGCTAGTACTATACCTTTGTCATAGCCATGTCAATTGGCATCTTATTGCCTCCTGCTGCTGCTTCAATATGACAACGCACAGGTGGCAAAAGAAAGCTTCCACCGTAATCCCCCAATATTAACTCAGATACTGTAGGAAGTAACTGTTGTCAGTTTCAAGGACAACCTCATTGTTTAAAATGTATTTAGCCTCATTAAAGATATTTCTACTCTTTAAAAGATTTTGCCCATATTCATTATTTATAGGATTTTTGGTATAACAGAAACAAGGTTTCCTTAACTGCATGTAGGAAGAAAAAAAGTTATGCTGCCATAAAGTCTTATTTTGATACGGAATTTATTTAACAGTGGCAAACACGAGGATACTGTAGCCTACGGTACCGTACTGTATAGCACCACTACAACAAACAAAATACGTTGCTTGACGTGTAAAGTTGTTCGCTCGCCTACACCCACTTTAGATTCGTGTAGACCCGCTAACCACATCTATTTTAATAAGGGGCAATATCAATATTTTATATACCGTAGTGAACGCAACCCTAACAGCGAAACATTAGAAGCTGATGTAACCGTAACTTATGCCACAGTATAATGGCACTAACGCTAACGGCTTTCTGGCCTAGTTTGCAGAGGATCCACTCAAATCAGTTATGTCTTTAAGATCATCCTTTATTCAGTGTTGCTAACTATATCTATCTCATGCAATGAAACCATTTTTAATTCTTCAAGCGACAACACATTAGCTCGTTAGCTAAATACACTATATTCAGTGGCAAACTTCTGCATCCCATGCCCAAGATGCTTGCTGTGCGCCCGCATGCTAGCACCGTACAGTATCATACTGACTGTCGGGCTGAAATTGTTGCCTTTCTTATAACTGGCTTTTACAAGGGACAATGTGGTACTGTAGAAATACATTGTTTGCACGTAGTCTGTAACAGGCCAAACAAGTCCAGACAACGATTATAGGGTAAAAGACAAATGTCATAATTGTGCGGAACAGAACATTTTCAGTTAGGGGAAACAACTCGGCAAGACACCTGACAGCTAAATGTAATGTACCTTATGAAGTAACATACAAGGAATTGGAGATCTGAACGATTTTACCAAATCTAGGGAGAAATATATTACCTTGTCAATTAAAGTAAAACTTGCTTGGAGTGTAGGGGTTATGTCCTGATCACAAATGAGATGGTAGCAAGTCACTTTCCGTTTCAGTGTCCACGCTTGACTCTTTCCACCTCCTCTCTCACTACCGTAGCTGTCTCACAATAAACTGCCGATCGATTGCACATCCTCTCAGCTATCTCCATTGGTTTGAACGCTATCACGTGGCAACATACAAATACGCCCACTGCCTTTATAATACAATAATCTAGAAATACATCGCAATAAAAACGCATCACCAGTTCTTGACATTTAAACATAGATTTTATAATAATAAATTAAGACATATTACATACGATATTAAATCCATTCAAAATATAAATGATTTCAAAGTGAATTAATACAATGCAATATACTAAGCAACTTAATAGGTCAAAAAAGCATAATTAAAAAGTCAATTTAAATAATTTAATGGTGAATTATGTATGTTTTTTCAGGATTGATTTATAAGGCATATGCATTTAATATATTATTTAATTAATATAAAATTATATTATTTAAATATTATATACATTCCATAGAAAATGTAGGCTTAATTTCTTCATAATTAAAAATAAGAATTTATGGTTAAGCAGTTTCTATTATACAGAAAAAAAAATCCTGAAATTAAACTTTTTTTTATTGCATAAAATATAATAAATTGAAAGGCAGAAATATTAGAAGAACAATCTTTATTTTTCTGATAACAAAATCATTGCATGTTTGGTAACACTGTCATGACCATAACAACTTAAAAATTCCCACAACTTCCCTTCACAAGTAAAGTGAAGGTTTGAAAGGGTACTGCATGGTTTGACAAAAATTGATGCACATTACTGAATACGATTTTACATGGTGGCTTAACAATTTCAGGCCCGGGACAAAAAGAAGCCATGCTAGAACTGCAACGTATCCTCTTGAAAAATTATACTGCCCCTTTTCTGGCATGACTAGAATGCTTTATCCTCAAAGAGCAAAATGCATGCTTAACAGTTCTTAGAATATAGGTGTCACTGTGAAAAGCTGTTGGGATAACTGCTCTTCTCATTTGGGTAAGGCACCACTTAATTCTAGTGGAACATGGGGGTGATCAGTGTTGCCTTCAAATGGCTTCAGCAACCGATAAAAGGAAAACCCCTTTGTGTGCTGATTTTGGCCTATTTAATAAAGGAGAAATATAGTACAGAAATGGTGAGGTGAAATTATAATTACATCTGAACTAAGGAAAGAAAACAAGAAAACAAATGGAAGACTACCATCAGGTTGCATATCATATGAATATACAATAAATATAAATATATTGAGACATTGAACAAAAGGAAATGCATACAAGTTACATTATATTTAATTGTACAATGCAGCAAAGAGCAGTGTGGAAGTCAACAAAACCCTGCAGCTTGTCCTGCAGTCTGCAGGTAAACTATTAAAACCTGGATACACACACACACACACACACACACGCGCACACACATTCATACACACTAGGGCACTGTTGTCCTGTAAGGGTTGCCCTGAGGTCAGTTTCAACATATACACATTTTAAAATATTAGATGAATTTAGGACTGGTATGCTGATTTCTGTAAATTGTATATTAAAACATTTTAAATTATTTTTATACCTTGATCCAATTTAGAGATTAGCTTTTTAAATTTGGAGACAAACACAAATACTTTGGCAATGAAGTTCACAATGCATACAGTTATGTCCCGTTATACACGGATTCAAAAGTATCTGAGCACTTTCTTATCTGCTGTGTTAACATCTTTATTTCTAATTGTTAAAAATGTAAATTTTGAGTAAATGGCACAATTCAAACATCAAACACCATCTCACTCATACTCCATGCATTCAAGGGAGAGACACTAAGAATTTGAAAATCAGGTGGTGAGACTGTGAGTCCAACTTTACATTGTGAGGGATGCAATAATGTGCAGGTGCTTGACCTTTAACCAAACTGGAAAAATAAATTTCCGGGTGCAGCATCTTGAAAAGGGAGAGAAACAAAACATGATATATGTGATTGATATTGTATCACATTTCAAAGAGTATCATAATAATAACTGATCAAATTAATTATGGCAAAGCTCTACATACTTTGACTAGATTCGAAATTATATCCTTCACCTTGGGCACCAAAGAAGGCTCTGAAGATGTTGTTAGCATCAAAATCTAGAAGAAGAAAAAAGTATTGTTATTTTAGAATAGGGTTTTATGAACACCAAATACAGTCATACGTGCCCCATCTATGCTTTCAATATCTAGTGTAAAATGTATTAATTGATTTTGAAATTGATAAAACAGTCATCGTCCATGTTGGCTAATCAAGGCAGTCTTATTTACTTCATTCTAACAGTGCAGAAAGGGCTTTTATTTATTGTATAAAGCATACTGAAGAGAAGAAGAAGAAAAAATGTGCGACTCCAGGAATAATTAAAAAGCAATTAAAAAAAAATTGTGCTTTAAGTCGAGCCTGGTCAACTAATATTGTATACATTTTAGTAAAGAAAGGGGAAACCACTGGCCTCCTCCACCACAGCCTCCGTCATCTTCAAGGTCGTGCCCGTTGTCATAGCGGACCTTCTTTTTGGGGTCGGACAGCACAGTGAAGGCCTCTCCAACCTCTTTGAACTTCTTCTCCTCCTCCTTCTGTACCTCTGGAGTCGCTGCACTGTGGCGGTCTGTATCAGAGGGACACAACAGGCCAACTTCACCACCTCTAGCAAAGGCCAAGCAATACAAAAAAAAAAAACACTTAACAACCTCCGCAGTCATAATATCCAGAGTGTAACATAAATATATAGTCAGCTATTGCAAGCTAATTGTAAGCTAATACACTTCACTGTCAATTTTAGCATACTTTTACACAGCCCTGGCTACATAAATAGGAATATAAACAAAAGTGGCAAGCACTGCTCAAAACAACAATGCTGCTTGGCATCGCAATGCATTTCAATGTGTGGGGCAGAGTTTGTTTTCATTTGAGCTCACAGTTAGCAAATGCTCTCAAGAATTACTATAACCCTACCTTTAAGACCCTGCCTATCAAGCAGTTAATTCCATGTTGTTGTCAATTATCACTGACAAACTGATTGCAGATGTGACGTTAAACCATGTTAAGTCACATGACTTGTCTAGACATTGGATGTTGTTCTGAACGGACGCCATACAAAGTACGGGACCAAGACTCATCAGGGGCCATGGAGTTTGTGCATGTGTGTTGATAGTGTACCTGGATGGTGCATGAGGGCCCTCTTCCGGTAGGCCTTCTTGATCTCATCATCGCTTGCGTGCTTGCCCACACCCAGAACCTTGTAGTAATCTTTTCGCTTGCTCTTTTTCAGCTCCAGCTGTGCAGTCTTCAGGAAATGTTTGTGTTCTAGGAGGAGAGGGATGAAGGATTCATTGTAAACGAAGACAAAGGGCATCAAAAGCAGTCCAGTGACAGTAGACCACCCTACCTTTAGTCTTTTCTGTCTGGTAGACCTTTTCATAGTCCCTCACAGCTTCTTCATACATTTCTGTGTCCATGTAGCTACAGCACACACAAACCACCACAATCAAAAGGATCCTATTAAGAGAAATACTATCGAATGAATGGGTGCCCCGGAATCCCAGGAACGGAGAGGAGGACGTACCACTGGGCCCGTCTTAAGTAGGCCTTTATGTACGTGTCATCCAACTTGATGGCACTGGTGCAGTCTTCAATGGCTTGATCAGGTTTCTTCAGCTGTGTGGGAGGAGCATGTGAAGGAAGGTGAGCTACTGAAAACCGAGTGGGAACCTTGGGGCCAATTTACTTAACTAAGTGTTTTCTGACCTATGCTATAATATAATATAGATTTGATCACCTTGGCTTTACAAAGCACTAAGACTTATTTCAATTGGCCTTAAATAGCATATTCATGCATTTCTGTGTGTCTTCACCTTGGCTCCAGACGTGGCTCTGTTGCAATATAGTTTTGCATTAGTCTTAATGTTATTGGGGTCTATCGTAAGTGCTTCCGTATACAGCTGATATGCTGCATCATAATTGCTGTCCTTGAATGCCTGGTTGCCCTCTTCTTTCTTTGCTTTCAAGGCCTTGGCATTCTGTGTGGGAAGAAGACACGCCATTTGTTACGACATGTACTGGATATTTCATATATTCATATTTTAATGGATCAGCCGTTGCCGTTAAGGTAACGCCAATAAAGGCAGAACTCACCCTGCAGGCCAGGCGAGCCTTCTCGTGGTCCGGGGCCATGCGCAGGGCCTGGATAAAGAACTGCACGGCTTTATCGATGCAGTCCTCATAGTAGAGACACAGGCCTCGCACGTAGAGCGCATCTGCGTTGGTGGAGTCCAGCCGCAGGATATCACTGGGAGAGAATGTTCAGGTCACGGACAAAAACTACAGGGTCGTCCGTTATCGCAACCAAAACACGTCAGGTTCACCCTCTCCTGTCAGTGCCATTGGCCAGAGACACTGGCACATATCTGGAGTGGATCCCCGGGCGCTGCACAGCGGCTGCCCACTGCTCCCTTGAGGGATGGGTTAGATGCAAAGGACACATTTCGCTACATTTATGTGACAATAAAAGCACCTTTACCTTTTACCTTCATATATTGTGAATGTGCCGACACTGACCTTGGTCTGTCCAACATTACAACATATACCCATTTGATTTATCATTATAAAACACTATTAGAACATTCTATATATAAATAAAATATGAATGAGACACTTTATAATGATGAACCCACAAATACTTAACCTAAGAGTACAAAACACAGAAAAATAGCAGCCAATGGCACTAAGGGAAAAACTTCTGTTGTTAAAGAAACATTAAAACACCAAAGCAGCTTGGTTTCCCTCACCTTGCCACAGACTGAGCTTCTGGATAACGGCCCAGCAGGGCCAAACACTCAGCTTTACGGATTTTGAAACGGTGACAGGCGGAGGCGAGAGCTAAGGCTCTGTCCATACAATAGACCACCTTGAGCAAGGGTAAGACAGGAAGCATCACGCCATTGTTAACCCAGCACTCATTAGAAGATAACACTTTATTGATCCCTAAGGAGGGGAAATTCAGCACCGTAACTGATAGTAGCTGATAACAGATAAGATGTGAATTGCATACGACTGTGGTCAAAGGGCAAAGCATGTCATTCTGACATTTCACTGAAACATACGTGATGCGAGGAAATGTCAGACGATAAAGAGCGGGTGAGACGCACCTTTCGGAAATCTCGCTTTTCAAAGTCGAATTCTGCAGTTCGTTCATACTCCAACACTGCTGTAGCATTCTTATGCTGAAACACAACAAAAATAAAGACCAGGTGAGACGTCTGCGCACTCTTCCCTTTAAGGCCGGATGAGACGAGAGCGCGTTTTAGATTGTCCAAAGCTAATGTTACAGACTGGAAACCTGATTTGAGCAAGCGGAGTGACAATGACACAGTACAGCTGTTTCTTTGAAGACATAAGCATCACATGGTAAACACTGCATTTACATAGCGCTCCTCTAACCTCAAGTTCCGGCCACTCAAAGCACTTTAAAGGATTGCCTCACATTCACACACACATTCATACATCGAGGTGATGTCAGCCATGCAAGGAGACACCTGACCACCAGGAGCAGTTAAGACACCTCAACACTTTGTGAGGAGTAAGAGGGGCTCGAACCAGCGACCCCACTCTAACCACTGCACCACTGTTGCATTTTTTGAAGGGTCCTTATGCTGGGCACACACTACCGTAGACTCACGGTATTCCGGACAGGATCGGACGTGTGCCGACTTTAAACGAGGCTCCAACAAGAACCAACGAAGCTACAGTTAATCTGATTTCATCACTGTTGCCAGAAAGGGCTTGGCAACATTTTCATCTTTGACTGACATGCTTTTGGACCAATAGTATTTGTTTAATCAAAGAAAATTGACCGCTTCCACCACTGTACGGAACACCATGACCAGCTCACGGTGTTCCGTTCTTCAATGCTAACGCTGTAGCGGTTGGTTTTCGCCACCAGGCACCGCTCTTTCCAACGCTTTATACAACATAATTAAACATGTTTTACGGACAAACATGAACACAAGACACTTGCAGGATACTTACTCTACATTTTAGTAATTAGTTTGATGTAATTGAATATATATTGATTTTTGAGCCAAGGAAAAGTGACGCAACATGACATGACAGTCTTTCGTTTGTGTCTCTTGTTCGTAAAATGTTAGCTAATATACAGAAACGTCGTTTTTGTATAGATTTATTTGTTTTGATAAATACTTCGATTTGTTCTCTAATTTAAAAGTTTGTAAGTTGTTAAAATAAGTTATAAAACTATTTTCCCCGTATAGACTGGTTCATCCAATAGAACTCCATTGATATTTGTCTCTCCCGGTGCAATTCTAAAGCCTGCTGGGTGGAGCTTCGGTACTAACTGAGATCCTGTCTAAACGAAATATCAGATTGTAGTCGATGTGATTTGGCTGAAAACAGGAGAAAACACACTCTCTACCAGTATTTATAACATTTTTGACCATGGCGTAATTTGATTTCTGTGACAAGTTTTACGTCAAGTGTCCGGTACCCTATAGTGGCAAACGGAACACCGCGAGTCTACGGTAGCTTACTTATCGACTTAGACTGTAGAAATACTGCATTTACACGAAAGCAAACTGTGGATTGAGTTGAATGTTAATGGACCACCTGTAATTTTCCTGTGCGACTCAGGTGCTTGCCGATCAGTGATTACGTCCTCAGATACACCGTGAGGTATCAAATTATCCTACACGATTGTAAGTGTACAGACTGCCTCAGGACATCCCTGCAGGGACACTACAACTACATTGACACTGACTAAAGACCCTGTCACAGATAAAAGCATAAGAGCAAGCTTTGTGGTGTCCAGTGTTTGTCCAGTGAATTTGCTGGGTCATGATTTAATGTGCCCACTAGGGGTCGGTGTCTCTCCCTCAGCTGGTGGAATGCAGGCAACCAGAATCGGAGAGACGCATGGACCAATGGGATTGGCTATCCTCGACCGCGGACAGCCAAACTATTGGTGGAGCTTGGATCCAACTGCCAGGGGTCCGAGGTCTATTAGCACGGTGTTGGTGGATCGGGCTTAGAGTAGGTTTCAGAGCAAAATACATTTTTAAATTCAGACTTATTGCATTGAACCTTCTACTACAGACACACACCAGGTGTCTGTGAGACTTATGAAATAGATGGCAGGATGCTCATTTGTTTCTACAGCTCTGGAAACTGACGATTGAAGGGACACCGAGACACCAGGAACACGGTGTAGTCAAAGCATGTGGCAGAACAACAGGCTAGTATGTGATGTTCAGATAACACCAAGGACATATTATTCCGTGGCCTAACTCAGGAACAGGACGATTTGTTGCAAGACGTTGGTCATGAGAGTTCTCTCTCTGAGCCGGTTCGGGTCTGTTCGCTCACGTCTCCTGGGTGCCTCTCGTCCAGGCGAAAAGTTAATCTGATCGAAAGAGGCTCCGGTCCACGAGCTTACTGCTGTCGGTTTAGGCGAGTGCTTTACCGAACGGCAAGTTTGCGTT
>JAODTR010058217.1:0-17241 GCA_025399935.1 Amblyopsis rosae
TAAAGTGACAGGACCTAATTATAACATTGTGTATACCTGTATTGATAACACTGGGGCATATAACCCAGGGGTTACATATATATATATATATATATATATATATATTTATTTAAATATGTTTAAATATATTTCACTGCTATTGATATCGACTACAAATTTTCTGGTATCGTGACATCCCTAGAAGCGAGACACATCTGTCAATGAATCTGGTTGAAACATTACCAGGAAAACACCTGGTAAAGTGTCATTATGTTTTTGAGAAACAGTGGAAAAACCTGAAATATGGAATATTCCATTGAATCATGTTGAGAACATGTATTGAGGCAGTCAAGCAGTTAATGTCAATCTATCATCAATTTAATGCCGTTTGTATGGAGGTGTGCACTTGCATTCCTTTGCGTAGGTGTGTGTGTATGCTTCTGTTTGACTGTGTACACAAGTCGTCGTGCGTGTGCGTGCGTGTGCGTGCGTGCGTGCGTGTGTGTGTGTGTGTGTGTGTTGCGTGTGTGTGAGTTGGAAAAACAATTGGCAAACATCTGAGCAGTCTCTGAATATCTCTCTTCCTGCTTCGCTGTTGTCCTGGTTACGGGGGGCCAGGAGGAGCTGGTAAGCACACCGTGTATGACGAACCTCCCCACAGCATCTGCATGATGGGTCTGGTGCGTCAGTAGGCACCGTGGGCGGGGCTAGCATGGGGGTGGGTGGAACTTGGTCCTGCCTTGGAGTGGTAGTCTACAGGACATACAGCCTGTGTTACTACCTCTGACCTGTGTTCATAAAGCTGCTCAGTTAACGCATCACATATGAGTTCTGATGTGTTGATACGTTTCTCCGGTACTCACAAGGCGAACTGGTCTGTGATCAGCATTGAAGGCTTCTAAGTGCACAGGCCCCGGTGTTTGTACTGTGTCCTATACCTATCAGTGCAAACGGTTTGCCCCTTATGCTGCTCCCCCCCCCCCCCTTTATGTGACATGGTGCTGTATCACTTATCTTCCCTCAGACGCTTGATAATCATTCTCTCTCTGTCTCTATCTCTCTCTCTCTCTCTCTCTCTCTCTCTCTCTCTAGGACCTGAGTGCACTGGCAAAGGAGCTCAGAGAGTTGAGGGTAGAGGAGGGCAGCAGGCCACCAGTGAAGGTAATGTCAGCTGTAAGGGCACATATGGACAATATAAAGCACTAAAACATCTAGCTATGGCCATGACCGTTCTGGAAGCTAAAGGCACTGTAGCCGCTACAGTACAACACAATGGAGGGGAGTGCACTTTTAATGAAGCAGGACCAACCGGATGCTGTGATGTTCATTTGGCGTTTCTGTGAAGGTGACGGACTACTCCTCGTCCAGCGACGACACGGAGAGCAGCGATGAGGATGGGGAGACTGTGGGGCATGATGGGACGGTTTACGTTAGCGACATCCCGCGCATCATGTAACATATCTCATCTATCTGTCTATCATCTATCTATCTCCAAAGAGAAACAGATACTCTGGATCTCAGTCTATCTCTATACTTATTATGTGTGTGCGTGCGTGCGTGTGTGCGTGCATGCGTGCGTGCGTGCGCGTGTGTGTGTGCGTGTGTGTGTCAGGCCAGCATCTCAGAGCAGTGGTGAGTCATATGGAGAGCTGACAGAGGAAGCTCTGGGAGACTACAACAGCTCCAAGGATGGCACTCTGGCCATGAGAGAGGTGAATACCCACACACACAACTGTCTCTGAATTAAAATAATTGTATTCAAGTTCCATTGCTATGTTTAAAAGTAAATGTTTTCTGTCTGTCTGTCTGTAGGCAGAAGATATGAGGAGAGGAGTTCACGCGGAGAGCAACGGGTTTGGGAACCACGGTAACCACGGTAACCATGGCAACCTACCTGACCTGGTGCAGCAGAGCAATTCTCCGTCGGCCACTCCCACCTCGGCCCTGCAGGAGCTGAGTGACATGGCTGAGGTCTCGCACACACACACACACACCCGTTAAGGTGCTTGTCTAAAACTACAAGTATAAAGTGAGTACTGTTTAATGATATTATATGTGGTCTTACAGTTTGGAGTGGGCGGGTCCAAATCTTCCTTCACTCCATTTGTTGATTCTCGTGTCTATCAAACGTCCCCCACTGAAAACGATGATGAGAATCCAGCAGTTGGTGAGAAAATTAGACAGAATCAGTTTGCTACAGTAATACAGTAAGCACAATCTTAAATTTAGGATTTTAATCCGTAAGATCTTTTGTGCATATTGAATTATGTTTTTGTAGAGTATATATGATGATCACAAAGCTCCACTGGAAATGAGGTTTGGTTTATATACAGTACACAGTACTGTATGCTGACTTATAGTATGCACTTTTCCCTAGCCATGTTCACCAATGAGATGCTGAGGCAGGAGCAGGCCAGGTTAAACGAAGCCAGAAAGATCTCCGTGGTCAACGTCAACCCCACCAACATCCGACCTCACAGTGACACACCAGAAATTCGCAAATATAAGAAACGCTTCAATTCCGAGATCCTGTGTGCTGCACTGTGGGGTTAGCATGTGCTCATATATGTAATTTATTATAAGTGGTTTATTTATTTGTTATATTACATTGTATTATTGATCAAATATTTATATCAATTTTATTATGCATTCTATTTTACTTACTGTCTAAATTATGATGTCATCTAACTTTTTTAAATGGTAACTGTATCACAGAGAAGACACAACCTAATATGTTTGTCCCCGCTCTAATGTATAATGCCGTCTCCACGCGTGTGTAACAGTGTCTGCAACTGTGCCCAGGTGTGAACCTGCTGGTCGGGACGGAGAATGGGCTGATGCTGTTGGACCGTAGTGGACAGGGAAAGGTTTACAACCTGATCACCAGGCGGCGCTTCCTACAGATGGACGTCCTGGAGGGACTGAACGTCCTGGTCACCATATCTGGTAGGCCTACTATGAGTTGAGCTGCGTATTAATACAAAATATGACATTTTTATTAAAACGATAGAATTAAATTACCTAGAAGAATACACAATATAAACCATTTACTTCAAACTAAAGTTTTATACATACACTATTTCACAATCAAAACTTAATGATGATTATTTTTGTTGTACACAGTGTTATGTTGAAATGTTTTTAGTGAATGTGATACTAGATTAGTGAGAGAGTAGTGACTATGTCAGTACCTTTAGGCCTATTGCTTCACCACTGGTGTACCACACAAACACTCTCTTTCTCTCTTGTCTCTCAGGGAAAAAGAACAAGTTACGTGTCTACTATCTATCCTGGCTGAGGAACAGGATCCTGCACAATGACCCAGAAGTGGAAAAGAAGCAAGGCTGGGTCACCGTGGGAGAATTGGAGGGCTGTGTGCACTACAAAGTTGGTAAGGCGCATTTTTGCATAATGAATGCGTTTAGATTCTAGAATCACAACCTGCGCTCAGCCACCATGTTGTTACGTCTCACGTTTTCAGTGAAGTACGAGAGGATCAAATTCTTGGTAATTGCTCTGAAGAATTCAGTGGAAATCTACGCCTGGGCCCCTAAGCCTTACCATAAGTTTATGGCCTTCAAGGTATGACATGCACACTGCATGTATACTTAACATAGAATATATCCTCACTGTTCTTACAGAAGTTCATACCGGTTGGCTGTTCTACAGGTTAGCTTGGTGACCCTAGATATATGTTGTAAATACATGTATGTCAACTCTCATATGGATACAGGTATTACATGTCCCTGTCAATCAGCCAATGGGTAATCTTTTCCTTCTCTGTCTCCTGTTGGTTGCGTCTATACCAGTCATTTACAGAGTTGCAGCACCGCCCCCAACTGGTTGACTTAACAGTAGAAGAAGGCCAAAGGTTAAAGGTCATCTATGGTTCCAGTATCGGCTTCCATGTCATCGACGTGGACTCCGGCAACCCTTATGACATCTACATCCCTTCCCATGTAAGTGTGTGTGTGTGTGTTAATGTAACAAAATATGCAAGTCTCCTATGCACTCTCCTCACTAACTTTATATATAACATATCATAACTTAGCTTAGCTGCTCCATCTGTTAACGTGTTTCAACAGACCGCACTTCCACGTTTGACATTTTGAAAGGAAGGGGTGGGGCAGATTTTCACCCTTAATGCAGACTAGAACAACCCAGCGTTCCATGCAATTTAATGGGGGAGGTACACTGATTTCATCATAATATTTGGTTCATAATCATGACGTTCTAGCCAGTAGCCAATCGACTAACTCGCATGAAATCTGATAAATTGTCCAATTTATTTGAATAGCAGTGCTATTAGAGCTAGCTGCTAGCAGTTACTAAATATGCTCATTATATATAAATACAGAAAAAAACACGTATTTATTCCACAAATGTTTCCTTCAGTGTTATAACATTTTTAATGATTTAACTTTAGCTACTGCCAAGGTCAGTGGTGACATAAATGGTTTTCCCACAAGTGCCTATAGTGAAGCAAATTCTTTGATGAGCAAGTTCCTTGATCAAGTTACAGTTGTGCAAAGAAATGGATTAAATGATTAACCTTTTTTTACTGCTATTATTCCCTAACAGTTTGATGAATAATTTGACAATGCTGTTGAATGTCTTATTCCACAGAGACATCTTGACTTGAATTGCCTGAAAATATATGTATTCCTCCCAATATTGTCACAGTGACTCTTGACAACAGTATTGATTGTTTTTTAGAGTGTGATGCTCAATCAATGCTCTTTCTTTCTATTTCTTTTTCTTCCATCCACTCCAATCTACTCAACAGATAAAGGTGACATGCTGCAATCCGCCCTTTAGACTAGATCAATAGATCCTTAATTAGACCCTGTAGATATACACAGTAGAACTAGCCTTGATGTATCCATTTACGACATAGACTATGTCAGTACAGTGGGGATCCATGGATGTGATAACCACATTTACATTGTGCTAAATAATATCATCTTGCGTACAGGAATCTTCACAAAGCAGTATTCACAGCCCACACAAGCAGGCTAGTCAAATCTTTGATTCATACGAGACAGGCCTTGAAGCTAGGTGAGCCTTTGTTGGGACCACATTATTTTCCTTCATAAATTTAAGAAATGTGTAGTTTTTCAAAAAACAATTTACAAAGCTAAAGTTTTCTTAGATTTTACCAATATTTCAATATTATACTTGGCTGGTTGTTCAGAGAAGTGGTTCTCAATCATTGTGTGAATGATTTCTTAATGACAATCCCATATAGTTACAAACCACTTTGCTGGAGAATTGTAGTTTCAGTGTCAAACGCTGGCCGGGATAATAAAATAGAGAAAATATCATTTAGAAATCTGATAATATTTTTTAAATATAATAAACTGCATTTAAACGTGTGCGACCTTAGAAACACATCTCTCATCCCCTACTTTGTGAACCATTGATCTTGAAGACCAGCCTATTGATGGCTAACAAACCACTCGAAAACCACCAAGCATCCACGATGTTCAAATCAATTTGTCAAGAAGCTGAAGTGGACTTAAGTGCTTGATTGTAAAGCATCAATTCTTGCCTGCTTTTGTAGCAAAACATGTGAATACCACCTTGTAGAGTCGTTGCACTAGATGCCATTCTCCAAGATGCATTTGTTCACTGACTTTGTCCCTCATTTGTCATACTCACTAAATCCTGTATTGTCTCGGTTAGAGTCTGACCGTAATGCAACCAGACTGCAATATAGATTGGTCTCATGGCTAGACATTGTAGGTCAAAGCTAAGCAATGTATGTGTGTTGTCTGTGTGTTAACCAACAATCCTGATGTCTCTGTTCAACAGAGAAATTTTAATATTGGCACGTATGTCAGGCAAACTAACCAGCCAATCACAGTAGAGATTATCTTCGAAGAGTGCACAAATTGTGCGTGTGTGTGTTAGATTCAAAGCCAGGTGACTCCCCATGCTATCGTGGTGCTTCCCAAGACTGATGGGATGGAGATGTTGCTGTGTTATGAGGACGAGGGTGTATACGTCAACACCTATGGCCGAATCACCAAGGACGTGGTGCTACAGTGGGGAGAGATGCCTACCTCTGTTGGTACGGTACTGTTATGCTTGTATGCATTCAGCCTCTATTGTGCGTGGGTGTATGCATTCGTGCAATGCTGTGATTTGACTAGCTGTCACAGATAGCTAAGAATGTGCCTTGATGTGTCAGTGTTGATGTGCCGTGTCAAATATAAAATTAGTTATGAGGTATGTTTTTTATTTTCTGTATTATTACTATTCCTCTTGCATTATTTGTAAATTATTCAATAGATTTGTGCAATGTCTTGTTTTTAATGAGGCTAATGAGCATTCATAAAAAAATTCTGATGCAAAGTTATAGTTTGTTTTTTAATGAGAGGCAAAGTTAGGATACCTTTACTGACAGCGACTTTTGGGGAAAGTGTGTGTATGTGCTGCTACGCAGATCATTTGAACTGGCCTGAGCTACTGGGGTTCAATAACAGTTACATTCAAAGTCACAGTTTCAGTTTCAGCCTGCTGTCTTTAATAGCAGCTACAAAGGCAGAGTGAGAGAACACACTTGATTATGTCCAATATAAATATGTTGTTATAGGTACACACAGTTGAACATTTATCAGTAGTCATAACTGTTCAATAAAGTTGTCATATAGAAGCCAAATAATTAACAGAAATTGATATCTTTGTCCGTAGGATTGTGACTTGTCTTGATTTGTCTATGTCTGAATTCAGGACTGTTCTCATGATAGTGGTTTAGTTGTTTGCTCACCCTGTGTCCTTGGGTTTGAGTGATAAATGTATTATTGTGCTCTGTTGGCCCCTTGTGGCTACCACTTGTATTACATGCACGTAGTTTCTGTTTTCAAACGTACCAGAAAACTAAAGAGTATAAAACAATGGATTTGATTGTATGAATTGACTTTATTGTATTTATTCTAACTTAACGTACTCTTATTACAGTATATGATATCTGTTTTCTTATTTGTGTATCGATTGTGTATCATCTTTTTTAGCCTACATCCATTCAAACCAGATCATGGGATGGGGGGAGAAGGCCATAGAAATCCGCTCTGTTGAGACAGGACACCTGGATGGAGTCTTCATGCACAAGAGAGCCCAGCGACTCAAGTTCCTCTGTGAGCGCAATGACAAGGTGAGAAGACATGTTGTATGGGGATGGGGACTTATTCCGTATGAAGGTGGTATTGACTACATTTGAACTAACCTAAGACCATCCTGGTTTTGCAAGCTCCACAATTTGTTCCCTTCTGCACTCATGTCTGAAATCTCTCCATCCAAAGTCATTTGTCATAGAGGAGGTGCCAATAGATCAATTAAATCATTAGCAAGTCATTGGACCACCTTGGACCACCTTGGACCAAGTTAACAGAACAATAAACGTGTGACAGTGATTTTAAAACACAGGCGCAAGCAGACATCGGATCACCCTTAACCAAGACCAACATCCACATGGGGATTATTTTCCAATCACGTAATTACCGTCAGACCCAAGTGAACTATTACCCTGATTGGTTGTATTTCTACCACGGTTTCTCTAGCCATCTTTGATTTGCCAGACTGATGAAAGCATAGACAGTTCTTGCAAAATTAGGATGTTTTTTCTTTTTTTTTTTTTACATATTGGAAAGCAAAAGTTGGCATCGCATGATGCATTTCTACACATATAATGAAATATGTTTTCCAACAACGTCTGCGCAGGTGTTCTTCGCATCGGTACGTTCAGGAGGAAGCAGCCAGGTCTTCTTCATGACCCTCAACAGGAGCTCCATGATGAACTGGTGAAGGCATCTCACCGTTTTCCTCTTTTGCCTTGCTTCCCATTGGCTAGCCCATTTCAGAGTCTCAACCCGCATCATTCTAGTGAATAGATGGACAAGGGGCAGGGCCATGGAGGTGACATGCTGACACTGTAGAGACTTGTACACAGTACAAAATGTCCACAATTACACTCAACTAAAAATTTGATTGAGGTTCAAAAAGAAGCCATCTTTAATCAGTTGACTGGCAAACTGGTGCCACAGGAGTCCAAATAATCACTCTCTCTCTCTCTCTCTCTCTCTCTCTCTCTCTCTCTCTCTCTCTCTCTCTCTCTCTCTCTCTGGACTATATTAAAGTCTGGACCTGCTGTAAAATCACTGTAGAACTGCTCCATAAACCCTTCATTTCATGTGCCCTTCCCGCCCATACACAGACATGATGTGTGACAATACAATAACAGATAAATTATATTTAATAAAGAATACACTCATTGGGGAGGGGGGGTCATATCTGTCAAACGGTGAATGTGAAATGTGCTAAGGGGGTTCTTTCTTTCCTTCCCTCTGCCTCTCTTTAACATCTGGTTAGTATTGTATGCAATAGACGACATCCTCGTCCAATGACATCCTTCATACCTGCTCATAACCACCTCCCCTTTCACTCCTTGTCTTTCAAAGGTGCTGCATCAGAGATACTGTAATATTATATCAATCATGAGAGAGCGTCGTTGTCTTAATTTTCTGTTGAGCACAATTTAACATGATCCTATCACTGACTGATGGAAATGTACAGCACATTTGTGTCTCAGTGTGTCATAATGACTAAGCTGAAATGCCTAAAAATATTGACTATTTTCAGAGTTCCTTTCTAATTGAGTTAGAAGCAAAATAAGCCAAAAAGAGGAAAACATAATGAAACTACTCGGCCTGTCTGCGAATGAACGTTTCCCTCAACACCATGAAAGCAGCATTAAGTGTATTCAAGTGCACATTTGATTCTTCAAGTGTATCTGCCATTACTCCTGCATATAAAATTATGAACACCTGACAATTATATTGCTGAGGAACATTAGGTATTGGATTGTAAATATGAGCTGATACAGGCGTGTGTAAAGTTGGTTTTTGATTTAATTTGGAATATTTACACAAGTCCAGTTGTGAATAGAAGCAAGAAGAACTCTCCAGACCTCATGATGCATGTAGAAGCACTCCTTGCACAAATCTCTTACTTTGATTTAATTTTCATCCTTGTCTGTCTTCATTATCGCTCCTAACTGTTGTTACTCATGCCTAGGAGATCAACATGTTATTATTATTGCATTTATTATAGTTTATGTTAATTTGCATATACAAACACTATATTACACTTTCATTAAGTTTTACACAGTGATATTGTGTCTCTGTGATGTAAATGTTATTAATGTTAAGATAACCATTGACAAATGTTTTTTGTTATTGCGTAATCATTAATGCATAGTGTATTAATTAAGCCCTGAATTGAGGGTGTGTTAAACCGTGAATAACCTTTGTTCTTGTACATGGTACGCTCCTATAGTATTGCATACATTGCAATGCAGTGGTCTAAATATAGACTTAACAGGTTTAGGGTTGCACCTATTGAACACAGAACCTTAAATGTAATAACAATAGAATTACATTTCTTTTTTATGTTTCTTAACTGACCAACTGTGTATGAACTTTATATTTTATGCCATGAAAGTCATCAAAGATAATTTTTCACACATGCATAGTTCGGTATCACTTTTAGGTGCAACAGCCATACATTTTAGCAATAAATAGATATGCTGAAATCACATTTCTGTCTTCCCTGAGTGTGTGTGTGTGCGTGTGCATGCGTGCGTGTGTGTGTGTGTGTGCGTGTGTGTTGTGTCTCCCTTTGATCAGCCTATAATGATTTTACCAACTGGCAAGGCTAGTGTTCACTTACACTCATGACTTGTCTGTTAAAATAAAAAAAATACTGTAAACATATATTGATTGATGCTTTTTTCCTAATAATTTTGAAAATGTAGTTTTGCGGGGTTTATTTGTTTTTGTAAATGAGATTCTGAGAAATAAATTAATCAAGAACATTACGCAGTCACACATAGGTCTCAAGTATGTTTTTTGTGTGTGCATATGTTGTATGTACAGAATATACTGTACTGTAAGTTATCTACAGTATGCAAGAAAATACATCTAATGTGGCTGTGTGTGTTTGTGTGTGTCTGTATCAGTAGATCTACGAACCTTAGACTTTGTAAGCTACCAATAGTAAATGATTAAGCTACCTTTGCATGGCAGTGATGTCCCCATATGTAGTCTCATTGTGTCATCAAATTAATAATCTTCTTCAAAACAATTTGTATCCAATGAGTCTGTGTGTGTGTGTGTGTGTGTGCATTCATGCGTGTTTGCGTGTGTGTACCTAGAAAACAGCATGGACACAGAGTGTTAATAATGTGAACATTCACCCGTGGTTGTGTGCCTTTCCTGGGTTCCAGACGATCTGACACTCGTGATGGAGTCGGGAAAGGTAAGTCACTGTTATTTCTGGGGGCTACTATCCATGAATACTGTATTTTGTATAATAAAATAGGTAAGCAAACACGACCTGGTTCAGTTTATGATAGCCTACAGTTAGGTCACATACTGTTGTAGGCCTATTTTTATTTTATTAAGGTAATTAAGGTAAACCGTGTACAGTACAATGTTAATATGAAGGATTTCACTATAATTCAATTTAAAGTATTTTATGTAATAGTAGTTTAGCAGTATTTTCCTATTTGTTTTATTGTTTTTGATGTTTATGAGTCTCCTGTGTATTTTGTGCTTGTGTACTTGCAAGAACATCAAAGTCCATCTGATATCTTTTGTTTTGTATTGGCATTATTTAAACAATTAGTTAAATTTGTGGAAAAAATTACTTTACATTCAGTGACGAACAACCTTGAAAAAGCTTAACAGTAGTAAACCCAAATATAGAAATCTCATAATGTTTTAAATAGATAATTTCTACTTTTTTCAGGTGGACTTAGAGGATTTTGCATCTGAACTCTGAACTCGTGTACTAAAGGCTGTTTGAGGGTGCATATTTGCACGTCTGTTGACTTTGCTTGACTTCCTATTTCTGTAGCAGCTGACTGGGACTTTGGCCATAGCTGTCTTTACAGCTGCATTGGGCTCCTTGCAGTATGGCTACAGTCTGGGTGTTATCAATGCACCTCAAAAGGTATCCTTCACTTACTCAAACAGACCATGTTTTAGTTAATGTTTAAGCTTATTGATTTGAGTTAATCCACTATGGTTTAGTTATTCCCAGGGGAGTAGCCAAGTGGGGGGCAGGGGGGGGGCAGTGCCACCCCAATACAATCTCCTATAATATGCTACTGAAATGTTACATTAAGAAAATATTTTGCATTTAAATCCAATCCATGTAGCCAATATTTTTCATAATCAATGTGTAAGAAAATAACATGCTTTCTGTCATATTTACACATGCATGACCCCTAGGCCAAGAACACATCGTTCACATGATCACGTTTGCTGTATTCATATAGCCTAGTCCCTGATGTTTTTCGCTGAGATATTTACTGGCAAAGGTAACTCCAAGCAAAACCCAGTAATGGTCAATAATAGCCACCTGTCTACTCCCCTACCAGTCTTTTATTTAGTGAGCATGTGGCACAACGGTCAGCGTCGGTTTAAACAAGTGAGAAGTAGGAAACACTGTGGTGGTCATGCTAAACTTGCTTTCCATGAACGACCATATTGGCCCCACACAGCCAACAACAAATAACCTAGTGGGATGACACATCAAGTCATTACATTGTGTCCCAGATTTTAAGTTAGGAAAGGCTGCCTCTGCGAGACTAATTGCACAGTAATCAAAGTCATGTTTGTCATCAAGGCAATTATGAATCAAGTTGACAGTTATAGGACTACTATCACATCTACCCAATGAAAGATCATCATGGATATTTACTTTTAAAATAATGGATGTCACTGTTGAGTCTATTTTACATTTCTCACAATGAATGTAACATTGCCTGTAGCTTAAGGTCCGGGAAGCAATGGATTTCTATGTTGCTTTGGATGGGATATTACAGTTGCAGACCAGTTACAATGAATCATACAGTATCTTACGCCTTTATAACTTTAATGTGATGCTGCGATGCATAGGCTGCAGTTTTGTGAGATGAAATGCATTATTGACTGTGTTTGGATTCATAGAACAAGTAGGTTGTGTGTAGTTTCATTGATGAGACGTACGCTGCATTGCTGCCTGTACAGCAGTGTTTCCCAACCCTGGTCACAAAGCTGATTCAAATGAATGGCTCTTCATCAGGATTCTAACGAGCCATTCATTTGAATCAGCTGTGTTGGAGCAGGGAGACATCTACAACATGCAGGGCAGTGTTCCCCGAGGACCAGGATTGGGAAACACTGCTGTACAGAGTTCTAGTGCTCCACCCATAGAAATAGGTATTGCTCCACTGTGTCAGAGTCCAGCAGGAATAGAATGTGGAATTATCATGAACAATGTACAATTTACTATAAAACAATTTACTATAGAAATTTCATTGTTAATATTTTACATTTTTGGTCCTAAAATATATTTGTTTTCAATAAGACAGCAACAGGTGAATAAGCTGTAGCCTATTGAAAATAATACTTCTTACCCAATAAAGCAGGGATAGCTATGCAGTATTGACATTCTAATCTTTGAAAGATTTTATGTAGCTATTGTCATAATATGCCAAGTGCCACCCCATTAAAATGACTGGAACAGTTCTGGCTACACCCCTGGTTATTCCCTTCAGTGAGTGATTCATGTGTGGGATGAAGAATTCTGTATCATTCGTTCTGGTCCAGGGTACTCTTCTAGTCAGGCTTACCATATGGCAGCGTTTCTTAACCCTGGACCTGTAGGCCCACTGTCCTTTATGTTCTGGATGTCTCCCTGCTCCAGCACACCTGATTCCAATGAATGGCTCGTTATCAGGCTTCATTTGTGTTGGTGTGTTGAAGCAGGAAGACAGGCCCCCCAGGACCAGGGTTGGGAAACCTTGGACTATGGCACGCTTACTGTTATGTTACTTCAGTCGCCGGGCCTTTTTTAGCAGTGGTGGTGAGCCACAATGAGCTCAAGGTGTGGCTTATCATTACAGTACCTGGCCAGGCTCCATGACAGGCTACACTTTGGTGCTGTCCGTGGTGCTGGCTAGTGAGGAGCGACACAAGCTAGACCCCTGCACTAACTAAAGTCTGAAGTCAAAACAAAGTACGCCTATCGACATTTAGCCCAGATTGGCAGAGCATTGTAACACGGGATATGATATACAACATACTGTATCATTTCCATACATTTATTTTGTCAGTTATGTTGAAATATACTTTGTTAGCTATTCAAATATATGGATAATAATTTTGAATAATATGTGTACATTTCAAGAGGATGGATGCGTGTGTGCTCTATTCCAAAGGTTATAGAGAGGAGTTATGGGCAGGTCTTGGAGGTGTGGTCAGATAAGGCTGCCGACCTTTTAGGAAACGGCACAGAGGCGGGCCAACACCCAACTGTCATCTTGTACTGGTCACTGTCAGTGGCCATCTTCTCCATCGGCGGTGTGCTGTCATCCTTCTTCGTGGGTTTTATTGGAGATCTTCGAGGAAGGTGAGGAGAGAGGAGGAAGAATATGAGACATAGGATAAAAAAAAGGATGATTCAGTTATAAGCACACATAACATAAATTCATTGCGCAACCACAAGGAGGAGACGATGAGCAATGAATGGGTCCCCACGTGAATAATGTTGTACAGGCCAGCTGGAGAGGGTAAGGGAGATAGTATAACATATTTTTATATAATATTCTATATATATATATATATACACTACATATATAGTGATAAAGGTGTACAATATACACAATATGCACAATATACACATGTACCAACCCATCTGCTTATTATGCCAATGTTTGCGTGTAGTACAGAATATTGGTCTGGTATATAAAAGCACGTGCTCATCCCTAATAATAAATCACACTATTAAAGAATGTGCATGTTCTAAAGTTAAATCAGTCAACGTTTAAATAAACAAATAATACAATTACAAATTATTTATATCCTAGACAAATGTGAGTAGGACATCTGAAACTACGTAGTTTACATGGCATAGCAAAAACAAAACAAAGTATGTAATATTAAATAATGTAGTTAACATAGGGATATAATGTATGTATGAACTTTATCAATGGGTGGAGTCCAATGAGTTTAAGGAAACATACAGTAGAAAGCTGTGGTCAGCATGATAATTCATCCACTTGTGAGAAGGTCTTAAAGGTAGATGTAGAGTCAGCAAACTATACTAACCTACACTTTTTTGTCAAATTCAGTGAATATCTATTAATGGTTTATTAGCTGCCCGTGCTGTGTGCGTACTGAAGCAATATTTTTCCACACAGTCCAGGCTCTGTAAAATAGAACAGAAACAAATTGGCGCCAAACTCACCACATAACAATATCCTGGCCTTGGCAATGTGTGTGGTGGAGCTTCTGAGGGAGCACCCTATGGTATTGAATGGAGACGTCATTCTGGAACAAGCTTGTTGATATTTGAACTCCAGAAACCTAAAACACCTCTCCATTCAATGCCATATACTATATGGCATATAGGGTGCTCCCTCAGAATCTCCACCTCACACAATGTAAATGCATTAGCCTAAAAAGGCTAGGTTGTGTCCCCATTTACAGAGCCAGGACAGTGTATTAGATAAAATCGCTTACCTTTAACTGTGCCTGCAGTCAAGATAACACAGAAGGTACATTTTGAATTCACGTTCATATTAAACAAATGCTCTAACGAGAGGGCACATATCGAATGACAGATGTTAAATATTTAGACAGTTTAAATAAGCAGGTGGTGTTGTGGTAGTCCTCTAACCATTGTAGGCTATAGTGCTATGATTATCATCCTAGCAAGCCTTTGGCTTGTACTGTACTGACCTCTAGAGACATGGAACCATTCTTTCAGTTGTAGTTTTCACAAGAAACGTAACTAAATGAGCTATAATGAATATCAACCTAGCATGACTTCACGAACAGTATTGTCTGTCTTGACTTTCTCTCTTCCACAGAGTGAAGGGTATGTTAATGGTCAATGTCTTGGCTGTAGCAGGTGGATTGCTCATGGGCTTGTGTAAAATGTGGAAACCTCACATCATGGTCATTGCAGGCCGTGCTGTCATGGGATTTTACTGTGGTATAGTAGAACATGTTTTTACTGTACAACACATTACTACATTACAAATACTATACAAACTTATGCTTTAACACATTATCATTGTGTACATTAGAATAGTTGAATGTACAAGCGTACAACAACTTTAATGGTGTGAATATTAGATAAAAACATGCAAATTAAGTAAATTTTTATTACTATTACTATTTATTTTGTAATTTAACATATGAGGATGTAACGTTATTATGCATGTAACATGATTCAGTTGTGAAATATTGGCCTTATTTAAGCTAACTTAAACCTTAATGACTATGAGGAGAATAAACACAGTCTGCCAGTCTTACTGATGGAAGAAAAACAAAACATGATGTTTGTGTTTTAGGCTTGGCGTCGGGACTGGTGCCCATGTACATCGGCGAGATTGCTCCCAAAGCATACAGAGGTGCTCTGGGTACATTACACCAACTGGCTGTAGTGGTTGGCATCCTTATCAGTCAGGTGACACACAAAAACACGAGAGAGAAAAACACCATGCATATACACCTTTCTTATATAAAACTCTAAGATACAGTATATGAGATGCATCTTAGTGTGAAGAGTTTATGTCCATGAATGTGTATTTTTGTGTGTATGCTCCTGTAAACAGTGTGTGCGTGTGTGTGTGCGCGCATGTGCGTGTGCATGTGTAGGTGATAGGCCTTGACTTTCTGCTAGGTAATGATGCCATGTGGCCTCTTTTACTCGGGCTGTCTGGGGCCCCGGCCATTTTGCAAAGCCTACTGCTCCCTTTGTGTCCAGAGAGCCCACGGTACCTCTACATTAAACTGGGCCTGGAGCAAGAGGCTCGTATGAGTAGGTAACACACACACACACACACACACACACACACACACACTACAAAATCTGCAGTATTCTCTGCACAACATTGCAATATTTCAATGCACTCTCCCACTTGACCTCCTCTGCTTCATGGCCCGCTGTAGGTCTCCAACGCCTGAAGGGGGCGCATGACTCGACTGCTGAGCTGGAGGAAATGAGGCGAGAGAAGGAGGAGGCAGAGAAGAAGGATAAGGTCTCCATTCTCTCCTTGGTAAGTTTTAGGAGGACAGAAGGCATTATATGGCAGGTCCAGATCAGACATCCAGGTGTGAACTATTACCCAGGCTCTACTGTAAACCTGCTCATTTCTTGTAGATCACCTCTTCTGTGTACAGACAGCAGCTTCTGATTGCTGTGATGATGCATGTCTCCCAGCAATTCTCTGGCATCAATGCTGTAAGCAAGGGTGTATTTGTTATTGACTACTTTTTATAATCTACTTAGATATTTAAAGTCTATTTTACAACAACAACAATTTATTTTAAATGTAAATTACCTGATAAACCAAATGTAAAATGTATACTTTGTCCCCCACCCCCTATTCTCTTTGGTTTGTACAGAAAATCTGTGAATTTATTGTGAAAATATGTTCTATGTTCATAATTAACACATATGTACGTGCATTTTATAAGAGATTAATCAAATGTATCTGGCTAGGCTCCTTGCTGCTGTTCATGACATGTCAATGTGTGTTTGGATTAATTAGATATTTTACTACTCCACGAGCATCTTCCAACAGGCTGGGGTCAACCAGCCAGTCTACGCCACCATTGGAGTAGGGGTTATCAACACCATCTTCACAATGGTGTCTGTGAGTTGCTATTACTGCATATCACATGCTAAAGGACAATGGCACATCAACAACATTCATTGTGTATCAAATACATTAAGTCATCATGGAGGAAATTGAATAAAGGTAAACTCCACACAATGTTGTAGGCAGGATAGGTCAAAGCAGTGATCCTCAACCATAGTCCTGGGGACCCCCTGCCCTGTATGTTTTAGATGTCTCCCTGCTCCAACACACCTGACTAATGAATGGGTCATTATCCGGCATATTATACACTCCAAGACCAGGATTGATAAACTCTGAACGGATAGGTGGGAAAGGTTTGATGCCCTACAATACCTCTAGGCATCCTACTTTTACTCACTGGAGGTGCCTTTGGATAAAACATCTGCTAAGTCACCTACTTGTGACATTTGTAATCTAATTTAAGCATATCTATCAATCCATCCATCCATCCATCCATCCATCTTCATCCGCTTATCCAGAGTCGGTTCGCGGGGCAGCAGCTCCAGCAGGGGACCCCAAACCTCCCTTTCCCGAGCCACATTGGAAAGCTCTGACTGGGGGAT
>JAODTR010058228.1:0-17239 GCA_025399935.1 Amblyopsis rosae
GGATTTAAAAATTGCTATATTTGGGGCATGTCTAAGATCCTCTGGTAATTTATTCCAAATGTGGACAGCATAAGTGCAGCTTCTCCGTGTTTCGTTTGGACTCTAGGCTGTACTAACTTAGTTCTTAGTTAGGCATCTTTCTCAAGGATGCTTACAAGTAGGTCAACACCGAGGTTCTAACCCACGACCTTCCAGCTAGGAGCCCAACACCCAGACCACTAGACCATCCTGCCTCCATGATGGTGCAGAATAAACTGGCCTGTTGGTGGTAAATGGATTTACGGTCTATAGCGCTGTTCTAGCCTTCCGACCACTCAAAGCGCTGTACGGTATTGCCTCACATCCACCCATTCACACACACATCCACACACCGATGGTGGTGGCTGCCATGCAAGGCGCCACCTGACCATCAGGTGCAGTTAGGGTTAGGTGCCTTGCTCAAGGACACATCGACACTTGGTGAGGAGTTAGCGGGGTTCGAACTAACGGTCGCTGGGTCACCTGCCACTGTCGCCCTGGTGAATATAGTATCATGTCGTGGCATATTGTAGCGTGGCTCAGTAGTACAGAGGCACTGTACTCTCTAACACTGAGGGGTAAGGGGTCAGATGACACTATTAACACTGTGGGGTAAGGGATCAGATGACACTCTTAACACTGTGGGGTCAGGGGTCAGATCACACTATTAACACTGAGGGGTCAGGGGTCAGATCACCCTATTAACACTGTGGGGTCAGGGGTCAGATCACACTATTAACACTGTGGGGTAAGGGGTCAGATCACACTATTAACACTGAGGGGTCAGGGGTCAGATAACACTATTAACACTGAGGGGTCAGGGGTCAGATCACACTATTAACACTGTGGGGTAAGGGGTCAGATCACACTATTAACACTGTGGGGTCAGATCACACTATTAACACTGTGGGGTAAGGGGTCAGATGACACTATTAACACTGAGAGCCTTGGCATTCAACATCCTTCAGCAGTCTCTTGGGTCAAACACTCCATTGAACAGAGGCTTGTAGGCCCCTGGGCACTGGCCCTACTGCCCCCTACTGACCCAGTCCATAATCCAGCCTTTCATCGCTGCATGTCCACAGACCACAATGCCAATGCTCAACCATTGCAATGTAATAATGCCTGTGTATAAACAGGCATTGTTTTCACTGATATTACTCAGATATGATATATTTAGTCTGTTGTTTAAATCAATACCAATTTCAGAACTTTCACTTCTAAACTCCATGGTAACATCCTGTAACAGTAAGATACAATTATTATTCATTGCATTTAACATGCAAAGCAACAGGGCATTCAGAACCGTGTAAAAAAGAAATGCACAAAACCATAATATTTATTTATTCTGAAAATGTGCATGGATATATTTATGTGCATCTGCATATCATACAAAAATAGCGTGCTTCCAAAAATGTACAGGTAACCAATAAAAGACTAAGTCCCAAAAGCAATTCAACAATGTATCCACTAATTTGCATAATGCTAACATTGGGAAAGCCTTTCAATGCAAACTGGCACCATTTAACTTTAAGTTAAGTTTCACAGAATTAATCGGCACAAGTCTGTGTTGATAAATGCAGCACAAGCAAAATTATAAATATAAATTCTCTTTAAAATATATTTCTGTGCATAGCATTCACTGATCAATATTATGGCATGAATACAAAGGATACACTTAACATTGTATTGTATAGAAAATGTCCCCATTCCATATAAGAAAACTGTTGTAGATGACAAATAACTAGACATAAATAAGGTTAGTCAAGATAAAACATCAATGTATAGAGAAATGCAGCATTGCTATTATTATATTCATCAACTAAATTGAATGTTTATATAAAAATAAAAAAAGATTCTAAAAATAATTGCAAACATTGTTTGTAAAACATGAAAACTTTTTGGCAAATGTCAAACTCAACAATAACACATTTGGCCAATCACCTTTCTCTGCATAATACAAATTAGGTTACTGAATGTTTAGGAAAGTAATCTCACACAAAATGGGAGGACATTTCTACGTACAGTATATTAATATGGTTGTTTATGTGTAAAAATGTATTACACAAATCTTTAAGATATACTCCTCACAATTGTGTTGTCGTGCCCCCAGAATCCCCTGCAGCGAGAAGGGTCTGTAGAGGGGCATGGAGAGGAGTTTGAGCCACTCAGCACTCGGGTTCATTTCACTGAGATCAACTGCAAGATTAATTCTGGACACAAATCGAGGAGTACACCTTTAGCAATTAAGGCTGTCACTGCACATGCACTCTGAATAAAACAAATGTGAGCTGGCTTTAGTTGACGGACCTCACCTGAGATATCGCGCAGGCCAAATAAACAACATGCACCTCATCTGATTAAATATTCATGATTTCATCTGCCAATTTGGCAAGCTCACACCGATATACTGAATACAGTACAGTAAATCTGATCATAATTATTGCTAGTTAAAGGTTAAAACAACCATGTAAGCAGATATTGCCCAGATATTGACTAGTCAGACAAAACACATTTTATTCTAGAATTTAGGCTTCATCCTATCGTCACAACATTATTTAAAACATTTTAACAAGCTAATGCTCTTGTTATTAGCATTGCAGGGCTGGACAATTCAAGTGCTTTTCCTATTGCTTGTTCTGATATGTCCATTCACCATGCAGGAGGACTATAAACGTACCATTCAAGTCCACCATTTTGAGGTTAAGCATAGAGCAGCTTTAGGAAGGAAAAAATTTTTTTCAATCTAAACAGGACCAAGTAAAACAGGTTTTGACTTGTAGGTCTCCAAAGATGCACATACATCAGATATTCCCATGTACCTACACTTAAAGGATTTTTTATGTATTTATTTGTTTAAAAATGTTTTCCTTTAGATGGGAAAAGGCCATTTTTTTTAACATTACCTAATTTGATTGGCTTTACAAAAGGCTATGTCAGTGATGATTGGTTACAATTCATAAATTATGTCACACCTGGGATCAATGTCCAGCCCTCAGGTTCCTTAAAGAAACACAACTGATAGTACACTACGCAGTATATCACAATACAGCACCTTTAACCCTTTAGGTACCGTTTACCGTGATGCAATGCTGAGACAAGGGGGCGGTCAGCTGAAGTAACCGTTTTCCTGTGGGTTATTATGAACTAGCAGGCAAAAATAAATCCTCGATTGCTTCTTCTGAGATGCTCTGTTACAAACCCCATGGAGGTGCTCAGTCATCTTCTCTTTGACGGATGGGAGGTCAGAAGTCCAGGCTGTCGTGCTGGAAGTGTAGCCTTGGGCTGTTTTTGCTGTAAAACTGACTGAACCAGCGCCTGTGTTTCTGGATAGCTGAATCTTCCTTCACCAGAAGAGGTTTGGATATATATTTCTTATTGTTCCAGATCATAATGTCCCGCTCAAACTGGGTGGGGGTAAAACAATAACATTGAAAAATGAATGTGGTTGTTCACAAAATTAAATAGACAGATATATAGATAAGATAGATATACACACATACATACAAACATATATAATGTGTTATCCCTGAAATTACGTTATATAAAAAGTGCAAAAACTGAAGAGCTTTAATCAGTTAGGAAATGTGTTTGTTAAATCTCGAGAGGATAAAACATAATTTTTAATATTTGAGATGGAAAGAACATTGTTTTCATTCTTGGGCGGATACAGTAGAGCTAGCTTATTAAGCATGAATTACATTAAATGTCAAATTTATTCAGCTTCAGGTATTGTAGTGTAAAGGCCAATGACCACTGAAGGCGTCGACGCACGTCAAGAGACGCCATAGATTTAGAACTAGTGTCTGACATGGACAACAAGGTTTAGACCGCGGTTGTATTTCTTGCACTGCAAAAAATGCCCTATCAAATATATTAGTTATGCACTGACTAATGCTTAAAACAAGCAAAACTGGCTGCCAGTGCAGTAAGTGAAATTCACTTGATAAGATTTCTTAAAGTCAGTGCACATTTACTTAAATTAAGTCACTAGATAAGCCATTTATATTAGAAACAATTCCAATTAGATTTTAAATCTAAAAACAAGATTATCACACTAAGTTATATATTTTTGCAGTGTGGGCATCAAGCCATGAACATGCATTGAATATCTGCAGATTGCTGAGCTCCTCTGTCAATTTGTCTTTACGTTTTGAACGTTGCATTCCTTGACGCACCGCCGAATGATACCGCCAGTGGGCGTTGTCATTAAGGAGCAAAGACGGAACTCCACCTGAATGCACTCGGCTTTGAGGATGAACTTGGGCACCAGAGGTGGGATGTTACGTTGGTAGAAGATGGCGTGGGCCACACACTGCAGTAGAGGCTCCACTGGAGTGACACATTGCATGATCACACCACGGCCCAGGAAGCTGTGTTGGAAGAATAGAAACACCACACCCGGGCCGACCTGGATGTATGCACACAGAACACGTAAAGGTCAGGGTTAGTCATTCACTGTCATTCTCGAGAACGCTTGCTAACTTCGAGCTAAAATCAAAACAGCATCGCTCCGCGGCACTGCTTTGCACATAGAAATGCATTGTGAAGCAAAGCGTATAGTACTATGACTATGTCGGTACGAGCGGTGTTCGCCACTTTGTCTATGTTACCATTTACGGAGCCAGGGCTGTGTAGAAGTATCAGTATATTATTTTTTACCATGCACAGAGAACCGTAAAATAGCAAAATTCAAGGAGAAAAGTGTATTAGCTTACATTTAGCTTGCAATAGCTGACAGTATAGTAAGCTATTGCACTGTACCCTTAAATGTACTGATTTAAACTAGTAGTAGTATGTAGAGGTCAGTGGTTTAAAACTATTTAGCATCTGAATTACAGCTTTCCTCCAGTCGCCATGAAATCAGAGAAAAGGGTCTACATTTAATTGAAGTCATTGTTTGCATGTGAATTGAAAGCATACAAATGTGAGCACACACATTATTGTGTTTGTGTGTGTTAGCAATAAGACCTTTTACCATGGCTCAGTTACAGTACAGCTACTGTGCTGAGTAAATTATGGGTTATTTCTCAACGTGCCAAGGAGCATGCACAGCATCGCCATAGAAGCCGGGTAAACAAAGCCACAACGCAGCGGGTACTAAAACAATAGAGGACAGAACAGTAGACGTTCAGTGGGCATTCAGATGTACTTCTGTTGACGGCAGCCTAAAGAAGATAACTGATTTAGGACCTGCTTGGTCACCCTGACTGTCTCTGATTGGCTGCTTAAAGGTCAATCATAATTTGTGACTGTATGAAAAATATTGTAATTTTGAAGTATATAAAGTATATACTCTTGCATAACTTACGCGTGCATGTAAACTTCAAGTATGTCTTTGTGTGTCGTTTCTGTGTGTGTCTGCAAAACGCGTGACCTACAGTAATTGTTGTTCAAATATTGGTATAGACAGCCGATGACGGTTCACCGGGGTCCCGTCGACGTGCCTTAAAGCAGGAAACTGAATCCGTTTCTGCCTCATACACGTCATTTCAGATCGCAGCTTCAGACGAATGCCTCAAGTGTGAAATGGCAGAAAATGCCGGCAGGTCTTTTCCTGTGTGTGTGTGTGTGTGTGTGCGCGCGTGCATGCGTGCGTGTGTGTGTGTGTGTGCGTGCGTGCGCTCAGGGGACACTGCTGTCATCACACACTCACAATAACTCTAATCCAAGAGGGGCCATTTTTAGGTCCCCTCTGAGAAAAGCCTTAAATCATGTTAAAATGTTGCCTTGATAAAATGGTTTAAATATTTTGTATGTATGTATGTACAGTATGTATGTATGTATGTGTTGTAGAAGTGTCTAGGTGTTTATTTATCTGTCTGTGTATGTGTGTGTGTGTGTGTGTGTGTGTCTGTCTATACAGTACAGTATGCGATGGCCTACCTGTCTTGCCACAACATTGACATCCAGCAGGGGCCAGTGGCGCCCGAATACAGTGAGTGAATGCTTTACTAGCATCTGAGAGCAGTGCTTGTTGGGCTCTGGTTCTGGGTCCCACTGGACCTGACACAACGCAAACACAAAATGCACACAAACATCAAAAAAACTTTTGCTGAGGTAATAAACAGCATAGTTAGGAAGGGTTGTCCTTGCTATATCATTTGTTTGTTTGTTGTGCATGGCAAAACCTCTAACAGCTAACATTCTGACCGTTCACAACATTGTGCAGGCAGCAAGAACCTCGGTTACCTTCCAGTCGTGGCGCACAAACTCCCAGGTTTTGCTGTTGGTGTAGCGCAGGTCAACGCCACTCATGATGCCCGGCGTGTGGAGGTGTGCCAGGTGGGCAACGTCGGCTGCATTCTCGGGGATCTCCTACATCAGAAACAGTCCTTGTGTTCAGTCGTGGTCAGTGGTTGGAAAGGGTAACATCAAGCAACTACAGTGTCACTATTGCCTCACCCTAGTGACCTTATTCGTTGGACGTTAATCGCACTTATCAAAATATTTGTCATTAAGATTTTGGTCGAAATGGGTTTTCTCAGCAGGGTGGCCGGCGTATCCCTTAGAGATAGGGTGAGAAGCTCGGCTATTCATGAAGAACTCGGAGTAGAGCCGCTGCTCCTTTGCGTCGAAAAGAGCCAGTTGAGGTGGTACGGGCATCTAGTAAGGATGCCCCCTGGGCGCCTCCCTCCAACTGGGAGGAGGCCTCGGGGAAGACACAGGACCAGGTGGAGAGATTATATCTCCGCACTGGCCTGGGAATGCCTTGGGATCCCCCAGTTAGAGCTGGCTAATGTGGCTCGGTAAAGGGAAGTTTAGGGTCCCTTGCTGGAGCTGCTGCCCCCGTGACCCGACTATGGATAAGCGGGAGAAGATGGATGGATGGATGGATGGATGGATGGATGGATGGATGGATAGATTTGGGTCGCGTTTACAGTATATTAATTTTCGGTGGTACAGTAGCCAGTTTTCAATTGTCATCATCAGTGTATACAGTGCCATCTTATGGCTGCAGTAGAAAATACATACTGTATACTCTTAAGTTTGAATATAAATCGCTGGACAAGCCAGACAACAAACAAAAGCATGACTTATCCTCGGAAAATATGGCACATGCTTTATTGTCTTAGTGTCTTATTTCACATTAGACAAACAAGAACTAAACATGTTGTAGCAAGTAATACATCAAACATATACATTTCTTTACTTACCTTATATCTACTTTCTTTACTGAATATGCGATGCAGCAACATTTGACTTGACCCTTACCTCTATGTGGGCATTAATAAAGTGCTCCGTTCTCCCCCGGTACACCCAGTCTCCCTGCGCGATCTCTTCCTGTTCTGGAACCTTCCAGGGAGGATCCACGCCGTCACAGTGAAACCAAACCAGGATCAGACCGTTGACCTCACAGCTGGGCCAGCAGCGAACTTTGGCAAACTCTGGGACTGAGGGGGGGGAACAGAACCAGAATCAAAATCTAATAGAACAATATGCCCACATGTCCACTGTATAACTAAAATTATGTTTGTGTATATTATTGGTTACAGCAAATCAAGATCTCTGCAACAAGACAAACTACAGTAAAAACAGTATTTCTACTACTAAATTCAGATTGTACAAATAGGAACACATTTTAATGCCTGAAAAAATAAGATCTATTAAATGTTAAAATTAAGAAAAAACATTGTTTTTTGGTTCATAATATATTTTACAGAATTCCTTTCTAGTGCAAGTACTTCAACTTACAGGAAAAACATGTCCATGACACACATACTGTAACGCTGTCACCAGCATGATACCTTTATCTGCATAAGGGATCTTCACACACTTCCCATCTTCACCCCGAAACTGCCATCCGTGGAAGGGGCACTCTATGCAGCTGCCCACCACCCGCCCCCCCACAGCCAGGTTGGCCCCCAGGTGGGGGCAGTAGGCATCCACCACGTAAGCCTTCCCGTCATAGCCCCGGAAAACTGCCACCTGCTCCCCTGGTAGAACATGCAATGTGGATGTGCACGTCAGTCATGCAGTCTCAAGTAAATACTGGTTTCATCATCATTCTGATGTTATTCACTGAGATAATAATTAGTAAGTAAAGTTTATTACATCCACCTTTCACAGACAATACTGCTTTACAGCATATAGAATAGATAGAACAAATTGCAGGTAGTACAAAGATACACAATAATATTAAAATGTTAATTAAATTATTACTTTTTTTAGATAATATTCTAATGCAGTTGTAACAGAGATTAATGGCATACAGCTTTTATATACTGTACAGCGGTTGGTCAGTACCACGTCAAGACAATTAGGTCATTAAAACGCTTTAATCCAAAGCGGTTTACAAGGTTGCTTACAGGAAGGTCAGGTGCCGGATGGAATCCAGATCCACAGTTTTGAGCCCTGATTGTCTGATTTGTTTCACCTGTGTTGTTCTTAATTAAGGCCTTTGTTGGTTCTGCTAGTTGTCGTTGGCTCCAGCCAAGTGTTTGCTATCGTGCTAGTATTACCTCCATGTCAGTTAGCTCCAGCCAAGTGTTTGTTATCGTGCTAGTATTACCTCCATGTCAGTTAGCTCCAGCCAAGTGTTTGTTATCGTGCTAGTATTACCTCCATGTCAGTTATTCATGACCCATGCTGTACCCCCACTCTACATATTCAGTAAAGTGTTGTTTCAACTCTCTGTTTAGGGCAAAGTAATTTGTCGCTCTACACATTGTCGAGGTGTTTCAGGCCCAGGCCAGGGCTGGAACACACAACCCTATTTGGGTTGAACCAGAACACCCAGACTGCTGAACTAACCTTACCCTCTACACTATGCTAACAGAAACGAATATACTGTATGTTCCGCCCCACGTTAGCAATAGTATTTGACTTCTTTAGCTGTGTAATGATAGAAGTCTTATTGGAGAGGACCACCACAGTTGCTATTAATATAGGTTTTTCTGATCACATTACAGGCTTATATTCACTGTAATGTGATCAGAAAAACAACTTCAGCTCCACATTAAGCTGACTTGCCATGCTCAGATTACTCCCATATAACATGCTGATGCTGGGAGACTGCAACCAATATTTGAGCTTTCTGGTTAAAAGCAATGGCATTTTTGTCTCTTGAGTGCTGTAAGAAAGTACAATTATTCCTATTAGACAGTTCAGTTTCTTCAAGTGAGCAATTACAAAATATGTTCTATAACGTTTAGACCCAATCAGTCAATTGTGCATGGCTAATTCCCAATGCACACCTGTGCCTGGATGACACCCTAAGCATCATTTTAACTTTATATTCTATCTGAATGCGGACATTCATATCGTGAAGCAGACTGTGTCCATTAATAACTGGGCTCGGAATGAAAGGACAAGGGCAGGGCAAACCGAGTTTTGATTTGGGTCAATCAAATCTGGGACAGTAACTTTTTAGGGGCAAGAGGGAGAACTTGTGCCAATGAAGAGAGAGGGCCTGTAGAAGGAATTGGGGCCGAGAGAGAGAGATCGTCATAATGGGGGAAATAATAAAGTTGCCAGGATGACACGTACAACTCCCAGTTGACTGAGCTTGTGCAGGCTGGGACAACTGATAACTATACTTTATCTTTACCAAGACAACCATAGTAGGCTATAGTGCTTAGGCTCAGGCAGATGAGAAACCCTGGGTTGGATGTTTGGGTCTATGACATGAGGGAACTGGAGTTCTAAGAAGACTACTTACAACTTAGAGGACCAGTGACACGAATGATGATACGGTAAAGGCAGCGTGTGTGGGTATATAAGTAGATATGTATATGTAGAGGCGTGTTGTGTATTTTGTTTGTTTTTAACATCAAAACTCAGCTAAACTAAACCAAACCAGTGCCAGTAATAAAACAATTTTTTTTATATTCATGAGTTAAGACATTGTAGTGGCATATAACTCTAAAACATATTAATTAACTTGTATTTTAGTTTCAAAAACCAACATATAAAGAATAATCACCTTTTTCTGATAACAATAGCCTACATTTGTCACCTATATGATGACCTTACAATTATGCAGGGCATTTGAAGCTTAGGTAACACTAAACAATGAGGCATCTACATTTGCGCACACACAAAAAAGCATGGAACATGATATTTCAAGGCCTAGCAACTGAAAACACAAATGTAAAAAAAATAAAAACTCTGAATTGCATTCATTAATTATTATTTTTATTGTGTTTTGCATAAGACTGCTGTAGACCTGTTGTTTGAAATTGTTTTTCAACAAAGCTATTCATTATAATTTAGGCTTCAGATATCACATCATTTTTATTATTGAAATGGCTAAGCCTATAGATTTTAAGGAAGTTTGAATTTCAGATAAGCTATAGAATACTAGAATTCACTATTCTGTTCATCTTTGCCAACTGTCATTGTAAAATTCCATCATCACTGTACTGTGTCAAATCTGCGCATAATAATATGCGTCTAAGTAGCCAATAGACATCAACTGCATTAGGCCTATACTGCAGTGCAATTCGCGTCCTTATACGCCATGATGACAAGAGGCTATAGCCTGGCTGCATGCATCATTTATTTTAGCCTACATGACTATACTGAATTAGTCTATCATTATGAAACGCAATGAGGGATCCCATACCTATAACCGTGACGTTTTTTACATCCCCGCTCTCCAGCATGTGTGAATCCAAAACGCGGTACCAGCCATTTGGATACACCGGTGGCAGATCGCCAGTTTTTCGTCTGCGTCGCACTTCGTTGGCAGCCTGGGCGCGGGAACGTCCCTCATTGGCGATGTAACCCACATCTTCAGGAGCCCTGAGCAACTCCAGGGGGCAAAACAGAAGCCTGTACAGCCAGCCCAATGCAAGGAGACATATTCCGGTAATGATACAAACCACAGCCCGAGCTGGCGCACCAATGAGACCCGTTTTCCTCCACAAAGGATACCCACTGCTTGAGTCGTGTGATTCTCCCGCAGACAGGACAAGCGCCAAGCCCATCACAGTCACTATAACAGTCACTTTAGCACGGGACATGCAGAAACCATCCATCTTCGGTTGGTTGCGGGTGTGCTGCTATGCGAATATAGATGTTTCGTGTCAATCTCGTCGCTGTGCCGTGGACTGCAGGATAATGAAAGTAGCACAGAAATGGCCTCGTGTCAAACATTTAATGCTACTTTAGGACATGCACATGTCACTTAAGTCGTGATTTGACTTTGAGGGAGCAATGTGTTTTCCTTGGAAACATGATGCGCAGTTTAAGCCACACCCACCACGGCCCAGACAGGTGAGAGTGTGGTTAGCAACCCTTTTTTATGACTCCTGTAAATCCATTTACATGTCCTTCTAAACCACTAGCCTACGCCAGACTATGGCTGCGTCTCATTTATCTTAACCGGTAGTTCCTAATTCCTAGTTCCTAAATAAATCTCGTTCACTAGCTACTTGAGTATTACGTAGTGAACAGGCAAGAGATACATGTACACGAGCACAGCAGGACTAACGAGCAGCATGGAACGACAGGTGTGCTGCAGACTGTTGATCTGAGCCAATCACAACCTTCACTTCAACCAGACTAGCCTTAGCCAATAATGTTACGCGGTACATATCTATTAACAGGACTATGCAGAAAAATATTCTAAATTAGTTTGCAATGAATTCCATGATAACTGTAGCTGTAGCCTACTGTTAAAATGTAATTGGATTTGCCCTTAAAATTAGACTGTTCTGTTCACAGTATTTTATTCATCATGTAACTGAAGCCTGCACACATTAAGTACACATGAAGTCGTCTCACAAGTTATGTTTTTTTTCATTATCTAGACTGAACCATAATGCTAGTGATGTTTAAATTAAACTGTAAAGCTATAAAATACATTGTATACTGTCTGTTTACTTCTAGCCTATCATGCGCATATAGGCTCAATTGGGGATCAGCTTTTAAAAAAAATAACAGTATTGACAGTATTTCACATATGATTTATGCTTTAAAAATATTATATTGGCCTATGTATGCAGCTAATCGCATATGCGTAGCAAACGAAAGAAAAATAAAAGAAAGAAAACTACAAATATTTTGAAAGTGTGATTTTAGGCGCTACACGGCAAAACGCGGTACCGTCGGGTCTAGACTGCCTTTATTTTCGCCGGAATGTCTGATTGATAAGACAAGCTATTTCACCAGCGTTAGCTATGGACGTGGTTTAGGTGTGATGAAGGCGACTTGAAAACAACCCTACAGAGGTTAACGTTGTAGTATATGCAATATAGCATTAGTTTAATTATAATTTCTTAGAAGAGCAAAGGCTGAAAAATATGTTTTCACTCTTCTCCTGACTTTTCTAATGCAAGAGTGGATATCAACAGGCTCTGCTTGGTTCACATGTTCAATCACCTACCAAGTATTTTTTGAAAGCGCTTCCCCTTTTAAAACAGTTTCAATGGACAGTTTCATAGATGGATGTGTCTAACAGATACAGAAATCTGGTGTGTCAAGTTACCAGCTTCTGGCCCTCAGCCCAGGAGCTCTTATAAGCATCTTGTCTTATAGGCCTATTACAACCTAAATTATTAAAAGTGAGACATATACACATAAATACAAACAGCTAAATCCTCCACATAGGCTCTGATCCATGCCACAGAGGAAACCAATATGTCTTTGGAGGTGATGAAGTCAATGTTATCGTCACGGTCACTGTCAGCAGTGTTGTGGAACAATCATGGCAAACTGATGGTTGTCAAATGTGTTGTAGTTTTATTTGAACTCAGTTCTAACAAATGCACCAAAGTCATCATCAGTATCAGTCAACAGCGATTACCTTCACAAGGATTTAAGATTCTTTTATAGCTCAGCAACGGGAAATGTATTTTGCATACTGTAAATTACTCTATTCTATATAAAAATGCATAAAATAACTGAATAAGCTGAAGACATTGTTAATGCTTTAAGTTTCATTTTTCATCAGTGTTACATTTTTTTTGTACTTGAGAGTCACTCTTAATTAAGGCATGCAGGCCTATTGTTAAATAATGTACTGTATACAGTAGTCTAGTGTATCCCACGACGAATATCTTAAATATAGATTAATATCATATCATGTTGTATTCTCTAGTCTAGAAGCTAACAAGACTGAAGCTACGGTTACATAAGGGTAGATGTCTAAAGCATGTGGAAGGGGTCCCTGATTCAAGGTTGTTAGAAGCCTGATAACAACCCGTTCATTTGAATCAGGTGTGTTGGAGCAGAGAGAGATCAAAAACATGCACGGCAGGCCCTCCAGGACCGGAGTTGAATAGCCCTGCTCTACAGTATCACTACTGTAAGCCCATCTGACTGGACTCTCTTTCTCCAAGACCGGAGTTGAATAGCCCTGCAGTAGAGTAACGTGTGGCATAATAAGTTTTGTTTGATGAAGACACAAACAACCAGACACTGTAATTTGTATTTCATTAGCTGCTATCCTGTTAAGATGAATATACAATAATGTCAAATTTGTCTATGAGTCTGTTTCCTTCAGTTAAAACCCTAATTTCAAAGACTAACTACATGCAGTACATCACATTTAGCCTACCATATATATATATGTGGACGTACACAATGTGTCTTCGGTTTAAACAATGACGACATTACAAGTTCTTCTAGAGAAATGGTCACATAAAATGTTATGTTTTAGAGGTGGTAATTTAATTGTTTTGTATGTACATCAGGGGTGCCCAATCCTGGTCCTGGAGAGCTACTGCCCTGCATGTTCTCGATGACTGCCTGCTCCAACACAGCTGGTTCTAGTGAATGAATGAATGATCAGTCTTTGCACAAGCCTGATAACGACCCATTAATTTGAGTCAGGTGTGTTAGCCTTGACTCATAAGGACAGGTGGCCTGATTCACAGACGTATACAAAAGAAACACCTGGTTTGACTAAGATAAAAGGCCAAAAATATGCTGTTTATCTATATTATGTAAAATCTGCCAACTGAAGATTCCACAATATCTGACATCTGGACACCTGTCATCAAAAGTCTGAGTCTTTTAGGACTATATGTGCTGTTCCACCAGTTAATTTGAAGAGGTGCTGTCCAAATTGAATCAATGACACTGACATTGCTTGGACTTAAACATTGTATTGTTCTTTATTCAAAGGTTTATTTCAGGGAATTGATTCTAACAATTATATTTGCATCATGTACGCAATAGGACTGGAATGAAACCGTTATTGTGCTTAGGCACAGCCTCTCTATGCTTTAATGCTGGGTAAGATGTCAGTCCAGAAGTGCACATAGCGGAGCCTCATCTTCTGCCTGACGTAGTTCTTGTCCATCTTGGAGTTGATCTCCAGGTACTGGTGTCCGGTGGTGGTGAATCGAGGCCAGGTTACGGGCACGTTCAGACCCCCTTTGTTGGGGTCTCTGAACAATAGAAATAAGGATTATTTAAGAACTTAAAAATTGTGTTTTGTAATGAAGAACATTGTCCCTGTCCATTTGTAGGCACAATACTATTGTTTAAAACTGTGGTAAGACTTTGGAATAGCAATATTCTTTGCTAAAGAAAACACAATATTGACATTGATGTCATGGAGAGACTACTCTCTAACTCTTCCCCTCTCCTAATCAGTGATTGGAGCGCTGGAGAGAATATAGTCAGCACTCAAAATGGAGAGCACACAGATAACACAATATTAATGTGAGTAGGGGGTGAATTGGGTAGAAGCTAAGGCCAAATACACCCATAGGGTGAATGGGTGTCATGTGAATAGATTGACATGGAACCCCAACTTAGAAAAGCTTTATATAAAGTGTAACTGCACCCCAACTCTGAGCTTGACTCCACCCACTGCACAACTTTGTAAAATGCTCCAAAATAGTCAAGGAGCTGAGTGAGGGGATGGGCTGAGAGGGGGACCCCATAAACATCAATTGATTTTGATGATGCATGAGCGTGCCAAGTGTACCAGCCAATTCCAAAGGTGATTTTTAACGGCTATAGCCATTTTCAGACCATAAAATACTGATTTCTAAAAAAAAAAAAACAGGCTTTCTCTCATTATTAATACCAGTATTTGTATTTGTCTCATCACAGTGCAGCCTTATTTAGTTTACAGCTCAAAAACACAATTTAGGGTGCAGTTACAATTTAAAGAAACGTGCCCATCTTTCTCCCTTTACTTGGAAACTGACTGATTATTGATCAGACTGCGTGCTAAGGCCCCCCGATCACACCGAGACGCGTCGTCATAGGAGATACCATACCGTGCCGTACCATAGGAAAACAATGGTTTTGCTCGGTGTGATCGGGCCCTGATGCTTGTAAAAGGCTCGGTCAAATCTGGGTGTTGTGCATCTGATATAATGTCACACCCGGTTTTGGCGAAGTTGGTCCAGTAGGCAATCATGTATCGGGAGACGTCCCGGTGCCAGGGCCAGTAGCCCAGGGGTGTGGACAAAGGCTTCCCAAACATGTACTGCAGGTCGTCAGCATGATCAGCCCCCATCCAGCTGGGGTAGGGGCGACCTATGCCCCCCATACGGTTGGGCTGAGAGAACAGGTAAGAGTAGGTGCGGCCAGATCTTTGGAAGGACAATGGGAGATTTGGCATGTTAAAGCAATGACACCAATGATATGTTGAAGCTTGTATGATACATACATACTACATACATGTATTATTTATACTCCAATACATTATATTCATCTTAAACCTGAACCAAAGCAATATATTTCAACAAACATGTAGTATATTTTAACTGCTTCTCAAACAAAACATATATTTGATTGTCATCTATGGTATCAATGGTTCTAAAAGGGTGGACAGCAAATACAAAGCACCATAGTGGTTCACCAGTAATTGACACGGTTAGAAATGCATCAATTCGCCATTAAACAGATGGTCAGGTAGCCGTAATTAATATAGATATGCACATTTACAGATTGAAAGAAAGCACAATAGAAATTCTGAACTTACGAGGCATTTTGAGCGTGAAGGTACAGTGCAGCCTGGGTTGGCACTAGAAAGATGTAGTCTGTTCCGATGTCTATAATGGTTTTCTTAATGGTCTCCTGGCTGGGACTGGAGCCCCACGGTGAGGTGTATGTGGACAAGGCGTTTTCTAACCCAGCTTTTCCTTTTTCCTTGGTATAAGCCCCAAGGAGCCTCCTCACGTCCTCTCTGCAATAAGCAACGAGTATAACACTGCGAGTTAGCCGTCACCACGGTTACGAGACACAACTACCCATGCATTGCATAGCTGACACTGCAGTGTCCATGGCATGACATGCCCGTTACCATAGCAACCGCATCACTTCCTGCTCCACATTTCCTGCCACTGTAGTATCCAGTACAGAGACGCTCATGCTGGTGTTACGGGGGGCTTTGTAAGATTTCAATGCAATTATAATGCAGCAATATACAGTGTGATGGACCAAATTTAAAGGCAGTAGGCCTGTATAGTATTTTACTATTGCAACATGTTACAATTAATTAAGCAACAAGCTACATACGACTTAAAATGTTATGAAGTACACTATACTCCTCTCTTAAGAGTGGTAAGAGTTTCATTCATGGTTGCAAATATATAGTGATTTCAAATCGGATCCATCATTTTGAAACACCATATATACTGTATATGCAGGCACGTAAAAAATTAAGAGACCACTGCACATTCTTTAAAATGTAATAGTATAAATTTACTGTAAATGTAAAACAATTACATAAATAAAAAACATATTTACATTCAAATCTAATATATATATATATATTATTATTTTCTTTTTATTTACAGTATATTGGTGTATATATGGTGTTACAAATTGGATCCGATTTATAATCACTATATATTTGCAGCCACAAACTGCACCAGAGAGGAGTGTACAAAAAAAATATATATATACTGTATAAACATACAAACTGTCTAATACGTTATTAAGTGACTAGAGCTCACACAGGGGTGTCTATCAGTGGTGTGTTGACTGATGGGACATCTAAGCTGGTGAAGAGATGTCCGTCCATGTCGTTGACACCAGCAATGTAGTCGATGTCGGCTGCATTGTGGAACAAATTTTCCGGCTTATCAGGGAGGAAGTCTCCATCGATTACAACGGACAGGACGAGATTGTTCACCAGCGGGTCTGATGGAGACAGACATAATCACAAATAGGATCAGTAGCCCAAGAGTTTGAAAACTTAATAACATTCTAATAAACAAACATTAACATGAAAACCTAATCTAATAAACTGTTTACATATACATACATATATATATATATATATATATATATATATATATATATATAT
>JAODTR010058239.1:0-17238 GCA_025399935.1 Amblyopsis rosae
ATGAGTATCGAGAACCGTGGAATTTCACTGGTATTGGTATCGACTACTAAATTTCTGGTATCGTGACATCCCTAGTCTTGACTGTGTTTCACCAGTATGTCCTCCTAACTATGCAGGGTTTCACCAGTGCCATGAGTGGTTTCGTGAAGTTGAACCTCATCAACACCGAACCATGTCCTATGCTGCAACACACCGCTGTTCCGGTCACCTGGGTAACCATTATTAACACACATTACATTACGTGTCATTGGTCATACGGACATTTCATGTATCAAAAGTACACCTTGGTAGCCTGGCGTCGCCAGACTCATTGGCAGAGGCATAGTATTGCTAGTCTGGAATACCTCTGTTAGTTAGTCGATTTCCAAGGAGCATAACACAGGAATGCCACAGGACGCAACCGGATTGGCCTACAACCAATCAGAGCAACGAAGCGCTGTTAACAAAAATGCCACAGATTATATGATATATGCACATTTTATTTAACCAGGTAAAAGGCTCATTGAGATTTTAAATCTCTTTTACAACAGCGACCTGGCCGAGATGGCAGCTTAGAACGTCCACATACACTATTTAGACACACAAGGTCAACCATTCAATTACAGTACCACACCAAATGAAAAGCATTAAATAATCATAATACGTCATTGATTATGAAATATTATGATTATTTAATAATAAATATTAAATTAGACATAAATCTATTACAATCCTTGTACCATTTTACATCCCTTAAAAGTAAGACTTGACAGATGCACAGTTGTGATTGGCCCGCCCAGTTCCAGGTCGGGTGGAGAGCTCTCTGATTGGCAGGATGGTCAGACCAGAGCCAATGAAACATGAGCTCCCAGATTCGTCTGGTTTTCAGGCTAACGTTTAGTGTATTAAGTACTTTTAATGTATTTTGACTCTGGCATTTTGTCCTGAACAATAAACTTGAAACAAAATGTCCGTACAGAAGATGCTGGAGGAGCTACTGGTTTAGAAGAGCTGGGAGACAGTAGATAGGAACGTACACCCTTAAAAGAACCCTGGGATGTCGGTTAAATCACCTCGTTGCTAGTGATGACCGGTCATGTCGATCTGTTCCACGACAGAGAGAGCTCCTCTGCAGGCAGATGGGCCTGTCTCCTTCCATCTCACGTGAGGCCTTCAAGGGAGCGGTGTACGAGCGCATCGGAAAGGATGACTTCAGGATGGAAACCCTGAGATGGTGAGACCAGCTGCCATGCAGAGTGACCAGCTGCTGCTAGATGTTGTATTAAATCCTCATGAAATGTATTCTGATCCTCGTCACGGTGAGGTGACGTGGATGACGCAGAAGAAAAACATTTGTAATACTTTTAAATTCCACAACAGACAAGAGGGCTCTCCAAACCAAGGACCTGTTCAGACGTTAGCCAGAAGGGTGTTTGTCATTCAAACATTTTAACGATCCTGCCTATTGCAGAAACGGAAACCATTGCATTTGTGCTGTTAAAGGCCAAAGCATTTGGAACCAACACTCCAAAGACCTGTTCATTAATGCAATGCCTCCTTTTTATCCATTAATGTGGCAAAAACCAAAGATATGGCAATAGATTTTAGGAAGAATTCTACTGTCAGCTCTCCTGTCCTGATCAATGGGGGAACATTGAAGGGACAGGTGTTTGTTTAGATCAACAGTCTTTCTCCAGAATCTTTTGAAGTGGTGGTGGCTTTGTTTGAACGCTGCTAGTGTATACTGTAGCCGCTGTGTATTTTGCTCCCAGGTTTGGGATGTTGAGCGAGGAGCTCGTTCCCCATGCTGATACGGTGCTGGCCGCCCTGACCAAGCACATGGAAACTCGGCTCATGTTTGGTAAGCTAGAGGAAGAGAGGAATGCTCCATGTCTGTCTATTCAGAGATATAGAGTATAGAAATATATAATATATACAGTATATATATTTTCTCCACAACAATGAAAAAAACAAATATATATATATATGGTCACATGAGTGACTAACTCACCACATTTGTGCTATATATTGGGGCTGGTACTATACACACAATGCATACATTTACATTTACGGCATTTGGCAGATGCTTTTATCCAAAGCGACGTACATGTAGTACATTTGTCAGTAGATGGACAGGTCGTATACCAGCAATTATAAGCAAACAATATTCTAAACAGAACAAATGCAGCATAATGTCATTATACCTATTACCACATAGTCAAATAGGTAATGGCCTAGCTAATAAAGTGCCATATATAATTTCATATATATCAATATTAATATCATATAATAAACAGATTTACATGCATACTACCGCATTCCATATTGCCCGCCATTCTGCCAATTTAACGGAAGAGGCATCTTCAATATATATATATAGCGTGACCACACCTCCCTCTCTTTCTCTCTCTCTCTCTCTCCCTCCCTCTCCCTCTATATCTCTCTTTCTCTCTCTTTCTCTCTCCCTCTCTCTCTATCTCTCTCGCTCTCTCTTTCTCTCTGTCTCCCCCTCCCTCCCCCTCTCCCTCTCTATATCTCTCACGCTCTCTCTTTCTCTCTGTCCGCCACCCCCCCACTCTCTCTCTCTATATATATATCTCTCTCACGCTCTCTCTTTCTCTCTGTCTCACCCCCTCCTTTCTCTCTCTCTCTCTGCGGCTGCTCCAGAGGAGGGTGAGCGTGACATGGTCATCATGAGGAATGACGTGGGCCTGCGCCACCCCACCGGCGAGCTGGAGACCAAGCACATCAGCCTGGTGGTCTACGGAGAGCCCGGGGGATTCTCCGCCATGGCCAAGACCGTGGGCTACCCAACAGCCATTGCTGCGCGGATGGTGCTCGATGGTCAGTATATGCTCTGTAGCATTGCTTTGTGTTTGGGCCTGTGTTACGGACGGTGGCCAATTGGTGGCGCTGTGCAGTTGAAAAGGGCTCTAGCTTCTCTGGCTAAGCATCTGACCCTCCCGCCGTGGAACCAGCTTCTAATCCCAGCAGGAGTGGAGGAGTTCCTCCTGGTTACATATGGATGAGTGTCTGTTAAACTACCTAATGGTATTGTATTTTCAATAAGCATAAACTTGACATAACCAGTTTTCTGTCAGGAAAATATTTAGTGTGTTTGCCTTGCTTTGCAGAGGCAATGTTTGGGGTAACGCATTGCGGTGTAACGCATTACATTTGTCTGTAACGCAGTACTGTAATCACATTTGTTTGTAACACATTACTCCTATTTTTATATTTCAGTTACTAATTCAATAATTATGTAGTTACTTGCAATTGAGCTTTGCTCTCGACACATTTCTCTTCCAAGTAAATAGTAAGTCCAGTAATGCATTACTTTACGTATAAACTTATATTTATTTTAATTTTTACGTGATGTGTAATACATTACTACTTGTTTTGAGTCTCGACCCCACACTAGTCAGGGAACCTGCATCAGTACATGTATGTGTGATCATTTCAACAAATAAATAAGATATAATAATAAGATAATATTATATAATAATAAGATAATATTATATAATAACATAATAAAATATTATATAATATATAATAAGATAATATTATATAAGAAGATATGATATAATATATAATAATAATAATAAGATAGTATATAATAAGATATTATATAATAAGATATAATATATAATCCTCTCCGGGAACCATCACCTTATTGTGGTGGAGAGGTTTAAGATATAATCTAATGCAACACAACGCTTCAGACAGGACCAGGTCGAGGTTATAAAGGTGTGACGTTAGTGTTTTCTCCCCCCCCTGCAGGAGAGATAACGGCCAAGGGGCTAGTGTTTCCCATGACAAAGGACATCTACGAGCCGGCCCTGAAGAGGCTGAAGCAAGAGGGCCTCCGCATCGTGTCCAAGAGCACGCTGCACGACTAGAGGAGTAGGGGCAACGCAACGCAGCCTGGCTGTACACACACACACACACTGTACGTCAGAACCAGAGGTTCGTTCAAATGGTCAAAGAGTTAAGTTTATTTATCAAACAGTTTGCGTTTGTGAACACACACAGATACTGTTTGAGGAGAGAACGTGCACACTGGACTACTAAGGGCTGCTAAGGGTTACTAAGGGTTATTTAACTCCGGTCCTGGAGGGCCGCACCCTGCATGTTTTAGATCTCTCCCTGCTCCAACACACCTGATTCACATGAAGGGCTCTTTATCAGGCTTCTAACAACCTTAAATCAGAGCAGGGAGAGATCTAAAACATGCAGGGTGCGGCCTTCTAGGACCGGAGTTGAATAAGACTAGGTTACGGTATAAGTCTAACAATTTGGAATGTTTTTTAGACAAAATCGTTCACAAGGCGCCCGCATCAGATCGCATCTCTGTTCCAAGTGCGTGGTCAGTAACGATTCAGGAGGGGAAGAAATCTACAGTTTTTCACTCTTGTAACATCCTTGAAAGATTACATGCTTTCTTGTGTTATAATGGTGATGCAGTTTACAGTTTATAATTGACAGTTTTCTGACCTTTTTATTCTGAAAGCAGTTGATCAGAAGAGGTATTCAGAAGAGTGCGGATTAGTGCATGGAAAATAAATTGGAATAAGCAATTCTCCAAAGGGATTAATATACAGTTGCTCCATAAGGGCATCATCGCCATTCGTCGGTCGACAAAATAACTGAAAAGTGTGAGACGCTGCTGACATCTTTTGTTTTAAATTTGCAATATTTAATTAGATTTCTGTTTTTGGGTTAACTTACATTGATTTTGTATTGCATTGTAAAGGTTATTTGTAGCTGAATAAAATACAATTTTACAGTTTTTTTTACATCTAAAGTCTTTGATAAGTGACTCATTCGTTATCATTATGCTGTTTTGAAGAGTTCAGATGCAAAAAGTCCATCTGAAAAGAAGTACCAATTAGCAATTCAAAACATTATTAGGCTTCTATATTTGGGATAACTGATTTCACCTTTATTGCAATGAAAAGATCTCCAGTGAATAAAAAGTAATATCTTCAAAAGATTTACTAACTACTTTAATATTGCACATTTTAAAAGAAAGATGTCAGACTTGTAGGTGTTTGCATCTTAACTCTTTGTATGTTTCATATATTGCCATAGGTATTGTCTGCCTTTGGCTGACTTAAACATTACACAAATAGAAAGGAAATTAGTTTTTGGTAAATTATTTCTTTGTTGTAAAACTTTCTTGGAAATTAACTGTATAGCATTGGAAAGCCTGATTTCCATTTTAAATGGAACATGCATTTTGGGCTGAGTATGTGGGTTGCACCCATGAAAGGCTTGCCAAACATATTTGCTGTTGACTCATGTTTGGGGGGTTGTATGATTGAAGTCTGAAGAAACAAGATATATTGTCAATTTAACAATGTATTCATTTAACAAACAGGAGCATCAATAGCATGTGGAAGAACCATACACAGCCACAACAGCCTGGAACCAACTCCTCATGCTAGCCTGGTCACACTGCTGTGGGATGGCATCCCATTCTTCAACACGCGTTTGTCAGGCAACGTGGTTGTGTGGCCACACAAGTGTTCACAAATTACCTTACTTTTTGTGCAGTTTAGATGGGTGCATCGAATAAATGCTTAGTATAATAGTACATACACCCATCCTTTGTGGGTGTAGAATATCGTGTGAGACTTAAAATACAACCAAGGTCACTCAAACAAGTATAAGCTATACGTATTTAAGATATATAAGGTCATTATTGTACAAAGCTTAGTGTAGGCCTACAACATGATCAAGTACACTAACAGACCATTTCAGAAGTCTTGTTGGTTGGTTTGTTCACTCATTTAATCCCCCATTTAATGGTCCAAGTGTGGTTTGTGGCAGTTCCCCAAACCTTACATTTAGTATATGTATGTTAAAGTCGTCAGACCAACATTTGTTTTTCAATACTACGGAATTAGAATTAAACCAAACATTGGAGTGCACTAAATACGGTAAAATATAAAAATCTAGAAGTATAAATAGAAATTTGGTCCATTGAGTTTACTATATTATTTACATTGGGTTATAGTTATTATTCCAGGCCCTTTGACCTTCAATAGCACACTGCTGCTACCATTACATTGCATTTACAAATAACAAGCTAACAAAAAATATGAAATTCAATGTACAAAGTTTCATCTCCCCTGTCCCCCAATTTTTTATTTGGCTTATGGCCAATAAATACATGAAAATGTGTTAATTAAGCAAACATCTGAGGGCGACAGAAAGTTAAAATATTAGTTACTCTACAATTGTATCCAATTTGTTAAAAAGGTACATGAAAGTACAAAAAGGCACAAATTACAAAATCAATGTGTCCGTACTGGAAAATCCATAAAAAAAAAAAAAAAAGCCAGGCTTTAAGTGAAAGAACATTTCCTTTTTAAAATCTCAATCTATTTAGCGTAACACCTCAAACCCAAACAGTGTCTCCAATGTCAATCACATTTGCAGTGATTCTTTGTTCTCCCTTGAAATACATCAAAACATTTCAAAATTACTTTCTCACTTGGGTGAACCTGGCACAAAGAAGAACATCCATTGGCAGTTAAAAGAGGAGGAAAGCCACGAACGGCTCTCGTTTGCTTACTAAAGATGACAAAGGGTGGCGTAACATGGTGCTTGGGAAGGAGTCCTTTCGGTGTTCAAACCAAGGATTCAAGGCTCTCTGCTGCGCTAGCGGTGCCCTCCACAAAGGTGCCGTTGTCCTCAGAGAATGTTCTGTCATGGTCCAGGGCGCCAACTAGGCTCAGCATGGCTTTGTACAGGAACTGATACTCGTCCTGAAAGGGGGATCATGTGATCTTAATACTGTGGCTGCCTCCTGACGTGAAAGGTTGTATATACAATATTTAAAACATTAATAAAGCCACTTTTTTGTATACAAATATATATGGTATAAAATAAAAATTTTAGATTCCGTTTGAATTGTGACATGATATAAAACATAATTGTTCAAGTCAAGAACGTTGCATTTTGTTGTGTAACTATAAAGTAATCTTTAGTTTTGTGTCTAACCGCTCAGTGAACTCTTCGGTTTGAGGATTGTGGCGTGAATATTGTACGTCATGACGCTTAATCGACACGGGGTTTGTAGTCTTACTAATTACATATTTTCACAGTCTTATACTTCAACAAATGCACAACAAATTGACACTTTCTTGACTCGAAGAATTTTCTTTTGAATAGTCAAACAATGTATACTTCATGTCACAAAGCCAACGTGATCTAAAAATAATGTTATTCTCGCCGTTGACTACCATACAAATTTTTTGCAAACTAAGGTCCCATAATGCGGAAGTTACTTCTGCTCTCTATTAGCATTTGAAGCCTGAATGATGAATGATATGTGTGTCAGCCCTGATGCCTTAACACATACTAATTGTAAGTCGCTTTGGGAAAAGTGTCTGCTATATGCTGTAAAGCTAAATGCATTAGCATATCCCATGTATAGGGATGCCATGGTTTGACATCAGGGGAATGAACGCCAACCCCAATCACAGCTAGTGATTCTACAAAATGGCATTAGTTTGTGTAATGATGGTCAAGTGCTTACGATGTCCCTGAAGATCCCAGGTCTCATGAGGTTGGTCATCTTTGCCACTTGGAAAACGTCAACAGAACTCTCCGTCTCCAGTTGACATGCCATGGAGGAGAGGGCGCAGAACATGCCTGCAGTCACACCCCCAACACTAAAACAAACACATGAAATTATAAAAGGTTTTCCTAATCCACATATTCAAATTATATGTTTCTACAAATCAAGTGACTGATGATATCCTTGGCAGCCATCTTGCAGACGGAGGTCAAACGGTGCACACATGCCAACTGACGTGTTTAGAGAAGGGGCTCTTACAGGTCATGGACAACGGTAGGGCTGTCCTTTACTGCATTGTCCTGTCGCACCAGGTTGATGAGATCAAACGTACTGCTCATGGGGCTGTCAGGGTTTGGCCAGCACGGCGCCCGATAGTGCTTCACCTCCAGAATATAATCATCCTGTCAAGCAGAGTCACACCAAGGTCACTATTGAAGGGATATTACATTTTAAAATAACTTGGTTGCTGTAATTAATGATCTTCAAAAAAAGACTTCTAACATTCCGCGACGCTACCCAGTAATGGGTTATTTACGCCTCAGTCATTACCCAGCGGTGATGTCTTACTGTAAGTGGAAATACTGTATATTGAAACACACATATCAGTTAATTAAATACAGCAACCAAAGAAAATATTTCCTCCAGAACACCAGGGTGTTGATTTATAAAATATATAACATACAGTCAGGGGTTTTAATCACAGTTTTTACACATGGGTTAAAGGCTATTCAATTTCAACAGTTTCAAAATAATTTGTATGCTTTTATTTGAAGAATAGCATCTTTGTTATTGCCCTTCTGTGCCTAAGAAGCCAGATACTGCATTATGTAACTTTTGTGTCCTGGCTGGTACACCCCTCAGGAGAACTGCGTAATGTTTTGAGTCTTCAGCTAGAAGAATCTTGTGCACTGTTCTCCATAAAGAGTGGGATGCTATTCTAACACGGACATCATATCAGAAGCAAACAGACTGAATACCAGTGTGGAAGGAATAGATGAAAAGGCCTGATAGGAGTAAATCATGGACTGGCTTTTACTACTGGGAGCAAACGTATTGTCTAGGCTACCGTTATCGTAAGCTACTGTATTTTCCTTCCTGACATTAACTGTAGGCTAATGATGTGTCGCAAGCTTACGAGTGATCCGTATGTATGTCATGAACCTGTGTTTTGCTGTATATTTGCAGCATGCCTATTGTATTGCCATTATTGGGCGCTAATTCAGTTGTCTGTGATCGGCTGCATACTGGAAAAACTGTGAGTTCTACTTACACACCTGACCATAACAGACAGCATCAGCGTGCAGAAGATACGCCTGTGCCCGTCATCTGTCTCAGGGTCTTTATAAATGTCTGGAGATAATAAAACTAAAATAATCTGGCCTCATCTAGTCCCATTTGAGCAAACGCAACACATTTCTCTTAACTGTTGCTTCAGTCAATCTCATGCCAATCCAAAGACAAGCCTTACATGTTTGCAAGTGATACATTTATCTCATCTTAAATTTAAATGTCATGATTTACTGATTTATAGATGACTTGCAACACATGTTAATCATATCACTTATTAATCATGTACACATGTATGTTAATGCTTTGTAAATTATTAGTTCATCATTAACTAAAGGCTTATGGATGACTTATTAATGAACATTATTATAAGTGTTACCAAAAATTCACACCCTGTACATTTGTCATGAACGGGGTGACTAGCTATAGAGATCCAAACCATTTTTTAAACCAGGCTGTAAACATGCAAACACTTTAGCTGTACATTTAGACATTTTAACATGGGAGTCTATGGGGATTTGCTCCCTTTTGCAGCTAGCCTCAAGTGGCCATTCGAGGAACTGCAGGTTTTGGTGTTCAGGACACCTTGTTGGTCTGTCCTACCTGCGTAGCTACCAGTGTGTACTGCTGCACGACCAACTTGTCCTCATTGGACAGGCACACGTTTGAGTCGCTGTTCCTAGCAACGGTAAACGTCTCGCAGCTGATTGGCTGCCCATCACAAGGCCAGAACACACACGGCTCGGCCTCTTCCTCCAACTGACAAAATGAAGAAAAGAAAAACTAAATAAATAAAGAGATGAGTCGACTACATTACAGGAGTTTACTTGCCAAACTTGTTGTAAAGTAACATACAAGAAAATTAGATTAACAGTGGAATGGTAAATGCAATGTATTTAAATAGCGCTATTCTAACCTTCAGGCTAACAGGACTGCCATTCACACACACACACACACACACCGATGAAAATCCTTCAAGTCATGAATCACAACATTTGCCATTATTGAGGAGTGACAAATGTAACTGTTTGCACTGTAATATTATTATTATTAGTAGTAGTAGTAGTATACTGCTACAATTATAGCCATCACATACAGTAGTCTACCTGCCAACACTCCCGACATACGTGGGAGACTTCCTCTTTTTAACCTCGTCTCCCGCTGTGCTTCTGACTAGTATATTCTCCCGTTATTCTCATAGTGATACAAGCTCTAATTGGTGTTTCTTTGTGTGGAGTATGTGTCGTGGAACCTGGTAACTTAACACAGAGGCAGAGGTGAGCATGGGCAAACGACCCTGTGTCCGACGTGTTGTTGCCTCAACGCGATAATGGCACCGCTGCGCTCTGAAACCATCTGAAACCCATTTTTAGTTTGAGCTGCTAAATGATGGGTTTGCCGTGCGCTGCACCAAGCAAAATGCTGACTGCTTGCATTGCAGCCACTAACGCTTCTAGGTTTTTACTTATTTTATATGTGAAATTCTGGAACATGTATATTTGACATGTTTTATTTAAACTTTTAGGTGTGGTGCACTTTGAGCCATTTTAGGTTTCCATTATGCGTTTCATTTTGTATTTACTATAGGAGTTAAACCAATTAACTGTATATGCATAAGCGTTAGTTCAGGCAGGCCACAAAGTCAGGTTTATCCAAGATTATTCATCAGCTGATCCCAACCAGCTGACAGACCAGCCGATTGCTGCATTGGCCAAACAGTCCAGGGCGTCTTATTTAAGATTGCCAACCCTGTCCTTTCCTGCTGCTTCCCCTGCAAGCCCCTTGGCTCCCACCACCTCTAAATATTGCTAACTGCAATGCAAATAAAATACTTGATTTTGACTAAATGTAATCCTGACTAAACTATACCCGTAAACTGTAAATCGTTACTCACTGAGGCTTGTCCAAGCGACCCAGGCAGGGAAACAATGACCTGGGCGTTGTGGTCCCATATCATCCTCCAGAAGTCTTTCACCGTGTCCGGGAGGGGGGTCTGTGTCACGATGAATTCTCTGCTGTGACGGTAACCCTGCGGAGATAAACGTTTGTCTGTCTCGCAACCTGCTGTGTGCCTGGTCTTGAAGTACTATGAAGTACACAAGCGTCATGATAACTTGAAATCTTAAACTAGGCCATAATATTATGGCACGTATTATGTGACATGGACAATTACAAAATAGTACAAAATATGATTTTTCTGTTGGCTAATACACACATTATTTTAATACATATATTCATTGTTTTACATTATGCAATGTGTATAATGTAATAATGAAATATGTAATAATCATCAAATATGGTGACCCATGTAAACTAGAACTCCAGTTAGTCAAAAGACTTGGTGCGTTTGTTCTTTCTGTGATGTAGAGAAACTTTGAAACTAAAGATCTGGACTTGGTGCGTTTGTTCTTACTGTGATGTAGGACGCGTTGATGTAATCAGACGTCTCTCCTGCTGCTGTGGAGACACGCACCCGCGACCTCTCGACTGCAAACAAGTAACATAATGTTACTTTCTTCCTTCTTACTCTTTCTGCATTATGCTGCATAACAAATTGACATCAGCGTTTTGAAGAAGAAAAAAGTAAAGTCTATAACCTATAAACGATCAGTTGTCACAAACATTGATGACTTGATGCCATGGTTAAAGGTGGAGTCAGCGATTGGAAGCAAATACACTTATTGTCAAATGAATCTAGCTGCCCGCTCTGTGTGCACGCTGAAAAGAATAATCAGGTGTTTCTACGCAGGCCTGGCTCTGTAAATGGGAACACGAACACAGTGGTGCAGACCGCACCACACAACACCATCCCAGCCTTGGCAATGTGTGTTCAATGTGTGGCGGGGCTTCTGAGGGAGCACCCTGTGGCGTTGTTTTGGTTTGATCAAGTTCAAATACTCCAGCATCCCTGACTACACCTTTAACTAGGGCTGTTTGATAAAGTACAGACTAGTTCTTCAACAGGGGGTCCGGGACCCCTAGCTGGTCCTCAGAGGTAATGCAGGGGGTCCTCCAAACTATACATTAAGTATACATTAACATAATTACAATGCGCTGTAAGTAGAAACCTGTCAAGAATCATTTTAATGGCTTAGTTAGTGGCTTACACTTTATACATGGCACTATAGACCGCCCTACACATATGTGATATAAACATGGCACAGGGACCCCCTATCAGACCTCTGATACAGTATATGCCACCAAGAGCACTAACCGTTCAGCAGAGAGAAAAATCTGTCTGTATATCTCACCTGGCATCACGGATGACTTTCTGTTCTTACTGAGATTACACTCTTTCAGAGCAGTCGAGTAGTCACACTGTTGGACACCGGGCTGGGAAATCAGCTGTGGAAAGACATACACAAGGCAGCCAATAGAACCAGAGAGATTAAAGTGTGTGAAGGTGTGTGAAGTGAAGTGTGATGATGTTGAAATGGTGGTAAACTAGATGAAGTCAAGTTTATTTCTATAGCCCTTATATAGTCACATTACAGTCTCATTTCACATGGAAAACGGACACCCCCTTTAACCTGCTCCTCCCCCTGGCCAAGAAAAGACCTCCATTAAAAACCCCATAGGGTAAAAAAGGGGAAGGGACCTTGGGAAGGTACCACAGAGGGAGGAATCCACCCCTCCAGGACAGTTAGGATGCAATAGGTGTTTAGATGAAGCAGTACAAACAACAGAACTGTGTTGAAGGCTGTCCAAGGTCTACCGCCCAGCGCAGGCAGTGCAGGCAACGCATGCAAACAGCCTTCGCAGTCGTTGGCTCCTACTGGGCGTGACCTGGGCAACTACTAAGTGATAATAAAGTACTGCCAAAAGGTAAAACTGGAAGCGCCTTCGGCTCGCCATTGTCGTGATTGTGTTTATCATTGAACGAGCATTACGAGTACGTGCCCAAGTGCATTGTGGGGCTTGTAGGCCCGTGTGGGTAAACAACACGAGATGGTATCACGTGTGCATCGCTCACCTCGAACTGCTTCTCCAGGCGAGTCTTCCCGGAGGGGCCCAGGGTCAGCAGGTCATCCACGTACTTGTGCAGCAGGCTGGAGACCACCTCCGTCTCTCTGGACAAGATGGCCTCCGCTAAGGCGTGGTGGATGAAGACGTACTGCTCCTGGAGGCAAAGCGCACAGTCAGCAACTTCCTCTCTAGCTGCGCAGCACTTCTTCTTCCTCCGTGTGTGAATATGTACAGTAGGCTGTTATTGCAGTATGTCAATGTATCAGTACAGTAATTAGTAACTTCATCAATGTATATATATATCCACTTGTAGAACATGGACAGACTTTGAATTATGTGGATATCGCTGCTGTCGTGCTGTAAAGATTCTCATGAGTTAGTGCATGCTTACACTGTAATCTGTGGTGACGTTGTGTTTGAATGCTAGCCTAAATATGTATACATTATTTATTAATTTGCTATTGTCACACTTTTATACCCTGTTTTTTATGGATACCATAAAGTTTGCATAAAGTGTTGTCTTTTTATGGACACCATAATGTTTGCATAAAGTGTAAAAGTGAAAATACATATTTTTTTAACAAAAAAAAAACCGTATCAAGGATGCTGTATGTATTTTGAGGCTCCCGACCTCTGTCTGAACGAGGTAGTTCCTCTGTGTGCGGATGTGTTTGAGGAATCCCATGATGTTGATGCAGTCTTGTTGTTTGATCTGCTTCAACATGCTGTCCAGTACGATGTAGGTCCCTGTTCTGCCCACTCCAGCACTGCCAACGCAGGAGAAACACAACAGCACAACGGACATTAGCAGGAGAAACACAAAACACCTCAAACACTATCAAGCTACTTATCGCAAATATCAAGACTCTGCGCTAAATGCAAACACCGGGGCGCAAGAAATGGTCTTCTGAGACTGTGGTGCCGACGAGAGAGAGAGAGAGAGAGAAAATATAGTGTCTATACTACGTAAATATTCTGTATAACACAGACCACAAGCATGTTGGTCATTAAAGCGTAACTGCACCCCAGTGCTGAGCCTGACTCCACTCATTACAACTTTGAAAAAATTATTACTATTATTGTTACTATTGACATTTGCATTATTATGAAGGACGGTGGTACAGTGGTACCTCTTCAGAATTGAAAAACAAAACGTTTGATACACTGATGAATCATCCATCCTTTTATCCTATTCAATCACCGGGGTAGACTGCTATTCCGGAGTCCAGAGCCATCTTCTGTACGCAACCAGCAAGCCCTGCCCAATCCCTTATGACTATGTGAGCAGCATGACGATCCCCAAGACCACACTGCCCCTACTGGTGACCCAGAGCGGTATACCTGCAGTGCACTACCATGGGACCCATGTGTTCTAGCCGGGCCCTGGAGGACTTGTGGACGAAGCTCAGCAGGGGCAGGGCGTACTCAGGCACACCCATGTCCGGCCACTGGGTGTAGTGGAACTGGCTCACGGTCCGCTCACAGCCGGGGCCCTTCTGGGAGCCCTTCTGGGAGCCCTGCGGGTCAACGGGAAGAGAATGAGCCCAGTAGAACAGAGACGGGGAAACAGACGTAGCTTCGCAAGGCCATCCTCCTGATCTCGCTAGCTTCAGTTTAACTTCGCTGTGAGAATCGGTCTGGAAAGGAATCATTGCTATTGTGTCTCATAGCAACTGAACTTACCAATCAGCGTCGTGTTGATAGCTATACGGGCGTGGTTTAGGTGTGCCGACGGCAATAACGACCACATGATTCATCCAATTAACTGCCGAGTATTTTTGAAAGTGCCTGCCCTTTTCGAATGGCTCCCCAGATGGACTTGTGACTAACAAACAATCTGGCATGTTAGGTTAGCAATGGAGTCTGACGGCACTAGATTTTTGCATTTGATTTTAGGAAGGGGGGGGGGGGGGGGGGGGGGGGGTTCATGGGTTTCACCATAATATTGCCCAAAGTAAATTGACTCCAAAACAGTTGAACTGTCAAACTACCATTGTGGCCTCAGATTGATCGTAGGTAATGGAATTAATGTTATGTATTCAAAATACCCATGAACGCCCCCAGAGAGAAAAAATGGGGAATATATATATATATTGTTTTGAAACCCATGTTGACTTGCATGGAACGCTCGTTTGGGTCTGCATAAATCATAAAAAGTCTCCCCCGTCCTTCCACAAATGGAATGCCGAAGTGGTGTCTGTTGGAACCTTTCTGTGTAAAGGCTGCCGCCCACTGGCGGCATCATTCGCCGGTGCGTCAAAGAATGCAATGCCGGTTGAGCCAAATTAACGGAGGAGCTCAGAAGCCTGCAGATATTCAATGCATGTTTATGGCTTGACGCCCAAGAAATAGTACCGCGTTAATAATAATAAACCTCGGCGTCAATGCACGTCAGACGCTGCCAGTTGACGATGCCATGTTAAAAAGAACAAGTTCTAAAACTCTGGCGTCTCTTGACGCACGTTGATGCCTTCAGTGGGCGGTGGCCTTTAATCTATCTGTTTATTAAAGTGTAACTCCACCCCCAGCTTTGAGCCTGACTCCACCCATTGCACAGCATAGTCCTTCAATGAAAATAGTGTGCGATAACATTGTGCACGGTGAGTTGTCAGGAGAACACACTCATATTGCGGTTTGTTGGAAAACTGCAGATGTTCCACAGCTCCGCCCGACCCGACTGGACATGTCAAACTAAAAACTCCAACCGACTAACGGCGGCCTGGCGGCGCACACTGATCCAGCAGTTGGCGTTGGTTGGAGTCGGTCGGCGTTTGTCAGGGTAGTGTGCAAGCAGCTTTAGAGGGAGCCCCATTAACATTTGAATTTGACATTATTCTACATTTGAATTTGACGATGACGTCACCAGTCAGGTTTAAGCGCATATTACGTGTAAATGGACTGCTTTTATATAGCGCTTTTATCCAAAGCGCTTTACATTATTTGCCTCACATTCACATTCATACATCAATTGCAATGTCAGCCATGCAAGGAGACACCTGACCACCGGGAGCAGTTGAGTGTCTTGCTCAACGACACTTGGAGTTAGCGGGGTTCGAACCAGTGAGTTCTTGTTCACCTGTCGCGCCGCTCTACCACTGCGCCGCTTGTGTTTAGAGACATTTTGTCAACATTAACACCAGCATGTATGTGTTGCATTACAGTGCAGTCTTCTCATTTGGTTTACAGCTTAAGAAACACAACTTAGGGTGCAGCTACACTGAGATGTGGAGAAGCAACATTTCCCGTGTGTGTGTTGTTAGGTCTGACGCACGACCTCTGACCTTCTTGACACGGGTGTTCCTGACGGTGAAGGTCCTCTGGGTGTAGTAGGCCAGAACTCTGCTGCTTCTCAACGTCACCAGGAAGTTGCCGTATTCCTCCTGGCTCTCCATTGGCCAGTACTGGTCACACTTCCTCTGAGGGGAGAGACACATTGCACACATTCACTCCCATGGAAATCTGGTGTGGGAAGATGACAGACATCGCAACCTGCTGGAACTCATTTCTGGGAGACATCGTTGTCCGTCCGTGAACCCCCTCCCCTCCCTCTACAGTAAAAGGACAGACACACTCCATCACTAGGGATCCATTGCTAGGGACCCATTCATTTGAGCTACTCCTATCAGGTATACACCTCAGAGCATCTCTGGCCAAAAAGAGCGCTTACTGTTCAAATACTATTTCATGCCCTAAGCAATATCCATTTTAAACAAAACCAAATAGACTAAAACCAATTTTTTTGCCTATATGCTATACTTTATTAATGGAATTTAGCTTTTTTCCCAAATGTAATTTGTATTTCATCTTTGTTGAGCATAAAATAATAATACTAATAATGAACGTAATTAATATAGCACCTCAATAGCACATCAAAAAACATGTTATGTTCATTCTCCAGCCAGTGCCATGTGACCAGTGACACCGGCTCCAATCTGGACTTACGCGTCCCTTCTCCATCAGATTGGTGATCATGACGATGACCCCGACGTTTTGCTCCCACACCATCCTCCAGAAGTCCTCTGTACTGGACTTCAGTGGGCCCTGGGCAGCAATGTACGCCCTGGTCTTGTCGAAGCCCTAAAGCAACACGGTGGGACAAGATCAGGCGTCTCCACAAGAAAGAAGATGTGGTTGCAATGGTATTTATTAAGTGTACATTAATGGTTACAGGGTTCCCACTGGTCACGGAATTTCTGGAATAACGTGGAATTAAAAAAAAAGTCTATTCCAGGCATGGAAAGTCAGGGAATATGATGGGTCGAATCAGGGAATATTATTTGAGGCATGTTTACATTTTAGTTGTCATCCATAAAAATGATTCTGAACTTGGTATTACATTTTAGGGCTTGACATTAAGCATTTTGATGTACTTGTCCTTTCGGACAAGTACATTTGTCATTCACTTGTCCGAGTATAAA
>JAODTR010058250.1:0-17237 GCA_025399935.1 Amblyopsis rosae
CTCTCTCTCTCTCTCTCTCTCTCTCTCTCTCTCTCTCTCTCTCTCTCTCTCTCTCTCTCTCTCTCTCTCTCTCACATGCACACACACTGATTCACCTAGTTTGTTCTCCTCTGTTTTACACACTCTGCTCTTTCTGCCAAATCTCGCTTATGCTTATGCTTAGCTGCCCTCTCCCTCTCATAGGCAGACATCTCACACTCCCATCATCCCCTTCCCACACACACACACACGCACGCACACGTACGCACACGCACACCTTATTTGGAGCTCTGAGTGGTATAATGATGAATGATGGGCCTGGACCATAACGTCAGTTTTAGGCCTGTGTTAAGCCCTGTAATCCCAATGCTGTACTCAAAAGAGGAGACAGGATGGGGAGGGGAGGGGGGTGTTCAGTGAGGAGCATGGCCCAGATCAGAGAAAAGGCAGCTGTGACCTTTTGATGCACAACCTCATGGCTGAGCTGACCATGGCTGTAAAAACGTGCATGTGTTGTGCCTGTGTCGTGTCTATAGTAGTATTATTGGTCGTGTTTCATTTCTGCCGTGTGCTACCACAGTACATTTAGCCATAGTAAATCTTCCGTTAATGGTTTTATTGGGTAAAATGGAGCATTTACATGACATTCATGGCTTCACCGTATGCTAACACCATCAATAAGTCATGGTAACATTTCCACTGCTTTCTCATAATGACAAAGTGTCATTAGCTGGGTTCTTTTTACCACACGTAAAAAAATAGTTGGTCTACAAATAGTGTATATTTATAATAGGTCCAGAGCAAGAATAGTTTTTTCAGTCTTGTTGAAATGTGTAAATATAACATACAATAGTCCCCCGACACACACACGCCATCTCAGCACCGCTGACAGGATGGAACTATTTGGCTCAGGACCCCGCTGTGATTAAATATATTTTAACAAACCAGTTGTGAAGCCACTTTGTAATTTATTGCTGGAAGTTGATATTGGTATAGACAAACTGTGTAGAATTAGATTGCTCATAATAATAATTTCTGCCCAGTTTTTTTACTGATCGAAAGGTACAAAAATGTGTAACGGCAAACTTCTGAATAAACGATCTTAATCTTATTATAACTAATTTTTAACAGTGATGGCAAGCCAGCAATGTTCAACTGTGTAATAATAATAGTGATACATATGTTTTTGCATATCAATGACATTTGATATTAGGACATTCTAATTTCGCCACAGTATGTAATATCAGTGAATACTTAACTGTTTATAGTTAAAATTATATTATTTCAAGTATTTCATTTGATAGGAGAATCCACAGGAATGTACAGTAATGGCTGTTTTGCTGTGACCTAATCTCTGGTTCCTCCGCTAATGATTGTCCTTCCCCTATATCGCTTTCCAACCTGTTCAGATGCATCTAATGTTTAACAGCTACTTGTTTATTTGTTTTCAGAGTAGCGGATTGTGGCTAGGAAAACTGACAGGACAGATTTTAATGAAAAGATGCTGAGCTTGACAAGGAAAGGTGCCAGGTTTTCTGCTCTTTAATTGGTTATTATTGAGGAATTGGGTCAGCTGTGTATGAGGCAGAATTAGGCCAACTCGACGATGGTGGAGCCATGCAGTCATATAATAATTTGCCCTCAGTACATTTTGTGCACACCACTTTAATTCCAATTATCACCTTTATATGTTTGTATGTTTATTAATATATTTGTTTATAAATGTTTTGTCGTAATACCCGCCCTTTAAAGGCAGGTTTTCTTTTTCGAGAACGCTTGCTAATAATATCCCTCCGCACGTCCGCGGCATCACTCCACACATTGAAACACATTCTGAAGCAAAGTGTAGTACTACGGCTTTGTTGATATGAGCGGTTTTCGCCACATTGTTTGTTACTTTTTACGAAGCCAGGGCTTAGAAGTATGAGATCATTCTTTCAACACACGGAGAACGGTAAACTGGCGAAATGCAAGGAGATATTTCGGGCCTCATGTATGTACGTACGTTAGCTAGCGCAACGTAAAAGTGAGCGCAGCCAGAATGCCGATAGCGCACACTGTAGTTCAATGTGTGTGTCTTCGTCTTGCTTGAGATTAACCTTGCCGTTGCTTGCTTCTCCTGTTCAAAGATACACACTAACTGGGATAACGCCTGCTTTTCAGGGGCGGATAATCTTCACTTCAAAACCGATGAATGCATATGCATGAATAGGAAAGGGCAACCTGCGACCCTGTGTGTTTTCAGCAGGCAGAATAGCGCTTTAGCCATGTGTGTACTGTTCGTACATTCAGTACAATGCCATGTTTTTAGGCACAAAGTGCGACGAAATTACGCCTAAAACAGGCACTAACACGCTAGTACATGAGGCCCTTAGTGTATTTGACATAACATGTATTTCTTTATCTTACAAATTAGATTGCAATAGCTGACTATCTAACTAACTATCTGGGGGCTCTATGACACAACTGAGAAGTGTAATTTTAAATAACACTTGAATAATTATGCATTCGTGATTGTGACACCAACTGCTACTAGTGAAAATGACGCCTCCTTTGCTAACACAAGCAGTTGACTCGTTAGCTAACGCGTCTCACCATCGCAGTTGTTTCTGTGGCCGAGCATCCGTAAAGCATTTCAGAAGATGGCTGTTTCTCCTAAAAGTTCCCCTCCCCTCACCCTTCCAGGCCATCCCCAACCCCTCCAGCCTTTGACCCCGATCCCTTCCTATCTAGAGTCTACATCTCCAGCTGGGCAAAAGTCAGGACATTATGCCTGACTCACCGGCTGATTCTAATCCCACCAGGATGTATTATCAGTGCCATTGGGGACGGTGGGGGAAGGTGGGGAGACCGGCAGGTGTGAAGTAGGTCAACAAATAAACAAGGCCACGCAGGACTTGAACTGCTCCAAGACCTCCCATCTGGCAGATTGCAGGCTGACCAGCCTATCTCTGACTTTGCAGTGGGCAGCTGAAAACAATAACGGTGTGTATGAGCAGCAGCGAGTGACAGTGTGGCATGTAACTGTACCCAGCCAGTCACAACACCAGCACCAATTTATATGTAAGAGGTGGCACCTCCCTGTGTTTTCATATCCATTATGCGAGCCCCGACAGCCTTTCACCAATGGTAATTTGTACCCCAGGCGCAGCAAGAACTGGATTTCAATAGTCCACCATTTACGGCAGGAAGTGTGCTTGCGGTGGATCGATGGAAGACAACAGTTATGAAATTGTTTGTTACAATGCGGCACTTTTTCCGCTGTTATTCTCTTTTTTTTTCTACCTGCCTCCTGAATGATTTGGTGAATCAATAAATAATTTTCAGAAGCATGTTTTAACTGAGATTTCTTCTCAGAGGTATTTGCGAGGGGTTTGTAAGGCCCAATGGCAAAAGCCCACACCTATGTTTTACGTAGGCTATTTAGTCATAGCAGAAATGTGTGCATGGCAGAAATTGGTTGAACACAGTATATGATGTCAACATCAGCCGAGCTGGTTGGTGTCTACTTTACTGTACTGGCGGACCTGGTTTTAGCATGTATTGAAATGTCTGTTTTGATACAGAAGCACACAGGCATACATGAAATATAGTTGTTGTGCACTCAGCCACACAGTTTGAGTGAGCTTAAGCACACATACAGTATACACACACACACACACACACAGCTCCACTCATATGCTGCAATCACTTTCTGTCACAATCAACAACAGCGTGCAAATGGTGTCTGGCTCCAAGATGTTTGTAAAAAGCTGAAGGGCAATTTGGCTAAAATGACTGAGTTAGGAGCCCCATTTTGGAGAGCGGCAGCAGTAAGCTATCATTGTTGCAGAGTTGGGGGGATGTGGGAGGGGTGGGCATCTACCTGGGAAGTGTCGTATGATGTAGCGCAATGTACGATTTGGGAAGGACAGTGACTAATGGCAGTCCCACGCGGAGGAATCAAACAGTAGAAAGTGCAACGCAGCTTCAGATGGTGATTGGCGGAGAAAGATATTTAATGTCTCACACGAAGCTAGCGTCTGGTGATTAATACTCCCGCTTCTCATTCCGCACCGCTAATCTCAAGATGCAGCACCTTTCATGTGGACATATCAGCACATGTCAACACTCAAGATAGTTCAGTAGGTTTATTAGTTGTGACTAAGGCATTAATTAGGCTAGCCCTTTTGGATTTGCTGAAGCAAACACTTTGGACATGATTCCAAATGAAGGCGCGGTGGATTTTAATTAGTGGGTCACTATAGATTCATCCCATGATTTATTTCCACTCTCCAAATGTACCATTTGCCAGTTTTAGCCTTGAGCGCCCAGTGGCCTTATTGCACAAACAGCTGCTCTCTGCTGAAGAAAGGCATCAGAATCAATAGTTTGTTTTGTAATCCATTGTCAGTAAAACAAGAGAATGCATTTAGCTTGTGGTCAGGTAGCCTAAACATTGGGATATGGTCAAAGGTGTAGATGCTAATGGCTGCACAAACATTTTTTAAATACATTATAATACTGTATGCCTTATCGCTCTATAAATATTTAAATTCGAAGACTGTACCTGAGGCAAGAATATGCAATGTATTAAGGAAATATTGTTTTTTAAGGAGCCCCGACTGCATCGAGGGTTATGGGTTTTGGTATTCTTCTACAGCTTGTATAGGGTTTGTCTATTGCTGTAAGTAAGCAGCTCTTCACAGCCAATGTGGTATTCATAATATATTCTGCTCAATACACAAAGCCATTTAAAAATGAACAAAACCTTTGTAATATGGTAGAAATCCGACTTAATACAGTAAGCTTCACTCGTTCAATATTTACTTAATTAAATAAAAATATATTTTAATTTTAGTGAGATTTATGGTGGGGTATGAAGATTTTTATTATTTAAGTTATACTGTAAGTGGGCGCAGGCCATTTAAAGATGTAATGCTGACAACATAACAGCCAGATTGGTGTGTAAGTGCACAGCAATGGAGATATGAATAATGGAAACCTCAAGAAATAAGACATCTCAGGCAGGTTCAATGATTATTATGTTTCTAACGAAAAAAGACTTAGAAAGACACATTGACGTTTGCCAAAAAACAAATAATGTATGTCAATGCTTGTTTAGGACTTAATTATGCCCTGTACATAAACATTTTAACTTCAATACAATACAATGCATCCATTCACTTGTGTTTTTTGTAAGGGTGAACATAGAATTTCTCACAGCTCATTCGAAACTGCAGCCTGTCAGCAAATGTATTGACTGATTTTTTTTGCAGCGATGTTGTTGTGCCATCTGCCAATACTGTATATATTGTGAGAATCACTTAGAGAGATGTGATAAGAGTATTACAGACTTGAAAGCTAATTTTCCTGTTCACCCCTTGAGAGAACAGTAGCAAGGTTCCCTTGTATGGCCTTGTAACTCCATGTTTCATTAAAAACTACTGGGGAAGGAAGGCAACGAGACATCAATGCGGGCTGTCTGGAGGAAAATTAGACACTTTTTAAATTAGTTCTGAGATGAGGCTGAAAGATTATGTCCCTTTTTTGTGGTGGAGTTTCTTTGTGGGCACTAAATGCGGCCAATGTGATGTGATGTTGATTCTGACATTTAATTCATTTGTTATAAAGATGGCTGAACAGTAACATTGTCGCTGAAAATCTTTTCGGCTACCAGGTTGGCCCTGTGAAATCGTGATATTTGTGAATGGGCACTAAATGTGGCAAGTAAGTTTTGATTCTGACGTTTAATTTAATGGTTATAAAGACAGCTGAACAACAGTGCTATTCATTCCAAGAAACAAAGATAACAATTTAATCTCAATTTCAAAGATGAACAATGCTAGTCCTCAGGCAACTGAAGCAAGCCTCTTCTTTTTTTGATTGTTTAAATTGCTTGCTCACCTTTGGCATAGCAGAGAGAAATATGTGAAGGTGACTTCACATCACACAGACAATCCCACAGTGCCTATGTTTTCCAGTGAGGGTACACAGGCATCACACATATATGTCAAACGGGACTCACAGGAAAGATGCTTTGGCAAGGTACGACAGTCAAGTTTAACAGTAGAACAAAACAAAAAAGCTCAAGCACTAAGAGAGGAAATTAAACAGACGATATCAGAAGGAAGGGGCATTTGGAGTCCTGTGTCAAAAGAATGAAATGCCAGTAGGGAATCCTAAAATTTGGGGAAAATAAACGCTCTTCAAAAAAATAAGAGTGCTTAAACCTAATAACAATTCAACAAGAGAGTACTTTCGGCTATAGAGCCTTCATCAGAGTTGGATGCAATAGCCGAAACCTGTCTGACTTTAAGATGTCCGACCCCACTCTTTTTTGAGTAGTCTTTTTGCCGGTAGGGAAACATTGGGACTTAAAAGAGTCTTTGAGGTTGAGGATCTTTGGTCCCAAGCATGGCAAAAGGTGTGGAACGTCAGGAAAACTCTTGGTTCTTTGTATTTTTGGAAGGGTGATAATCATAGGCTACATTTCAATCCCCTTGTGCCTTTACCATGACAGAAAGTAAGTGGCTGGATTTGTTTCTGTGATCTGTACAACAATAAGTCTTCTGAATTTCGCTAAACCCATTCTGTCCATATTCATAATAGGACGGCAGAAAACCATATTGGTCAGATGGACGATGAGCCTTGATCTTGTTTTTCAGATATTTAATCTGCATACTGCAGTCCCCTTTTACATTACAGCAGAAGGACTGCCTTTTAAACCCCTGTGTGTCTAGAATGTCAATGGGCTTAAAATTGCACTGTTGATTTTCTCCTGTAGAAGCCCTGTTAATGCACTGCCATATGTGAGTTAGTCCAGAGTGATCTTATTGAGCAGTGCTGAGCTGTGAGTTCAAATGTACGCATGGTCAGATAATAGATGCCTATTGCCTGGGCTGGGGTCTCCTCCGGCATTATTGGCCCATTTGAAATACCTCCAGTTCTCACAGACCGCTCTAAGCCTCTGGAAAATCCATGGCACAGCGTCAGCTTTTACACAGAGGAAGAGTGACCACTTTTCCTGATGTCTCCATTATAGATGGTGTAGAGTCTCAACAAGACATGCCTGCAAGGACCACAAAGTGGTTATGCTCAACAGTGCATGAATGTAGAACCTTGTGTAACGGGAGGTGATTTGTGGGAATGTCAATTGAAGCTATAGGTAAGGAACATTGATCACATATGATGATCACCATTGATTAATCCATGCTGCATTTTACTTCTGGGCGGTCACTCCAGGTAATGTGCATATGTGTGAGGGAGGGTGGCATTATCTGTGGGTATTATATGGTAGTGGTAGTATTTCATCATTGTTTCAAGATGAGAAATGCCAGTATCCATCCATCCATCCTTCATCCAGCCATCTTCATCCGGCAGCAGCTCCAGCAGGGGACCCTAAACCTCCCTTTCCTGAGCCACATTAGCAAGCTCTGACTGGGGGATCCTGAGGCATTCCCAGGCCAGTGTGGAGATATAAACTCTCCACCTGGTCCTGGGTTTTTCCCGAGGCCTCCTCCCAGCTGGACGTGCCTGGAACACCATCCAAGGGAGGCGCCCAGGGGGCATCCTTACCATTGAAAATTAAACACATTGAACATTAAAATTGCCCGGTAGATTGAGAGCTTTGCCTTCCGGCTCAGCTCTCTTTTCGTCACAACGGTGCAATAAAGTGATTGCAATACCACTCCTGCTGCTCCGATTCTCCGGCCAATCTCCCGCTCCATAGTCCCCTCACTTGCGACCCAGAGGTACCTAAGCTCCTTCACTTGGGGTAAGGACTCATTCCCTACTTGGAGTAGGCACTCCATCGCCAAATGCCAGTACTCTGTGAATTAAATTCATACAGTAACATCAGCTTATGGTTATATCCAATATTATTTTCCATCCTATATCAGTGGGATGTCAATAGCACCACATATAGAGATATTATCATGAACAGGTAAATTACTATTGTCACCGGTTCTTTTTGTAAGACGTGTTTATGTCTGGATGCATTAATGTCTGCGTTTGTGTGCAAATGTGTGTGTGTGTGTGCGTGCGTGCACGTGAACATGCACGGTCATGGCCACGTGACTCGAGGCAGAGTTTTCCTCATTTTCTAGGTCCATACACATAAAATCTCCCAGAATTCCCAAAATGCAATTTTTTGTAACCCACACAGCCTTGCTAGAGATAATTAGAACAGACATGCAGAAAAAAAAGAGAGAGTATCTCTTCTGCCGCCAGCCAGCAAATTACAGTCTCAGTATGTTCAGACTTCACAATCCTACAACCCCCTCCCCCAAGGACACACACACACACACACAGACCAAAACAGGGGCTTTTTGCAACTTTTTGCAGAGCTGAGATGGGGAAGAGTTCTTCTTTGGCCTACAGATGTGGTGGGTTTGACCCACTGAGACCTGAGCTGATGCCTTTTTTGGTGAGGGCAGGCAGGCGTGAGATACAGTCCCACAGACCTTACCTGGAATGAATGTGCTTCTATTTGGTGGAGGTGGGGAAGGAAGGGGGGGAAGAGCTGATTCTTTGGTTTACCTCCAAAGAGATGTAGAAATTGTTAAAATAGAGCATGACTGCATTGAAGTTAACTGAATTGTTTGGATTATACTAACGGAGGCCATCCAATATGCTTTACCAAGGCCAACTGTTTTTTTGGGTTCCACAACAGTTTCTCCACATCTCAGTTAGAATTGCGTATGGTAGATTAGATTGCCTCTGGAAATTCAGACATCTCTCTCCCTCTCTCAGTTATCTGCAAGACCCAGGTCTACGCTGAAACAGGAAATGTTTCGTCTGTCCCAAGGAAGGAGAATAATCAAAGAGATCTATAATCATATGCTGAATAGCTCTTCGTACTGATTAGTTAATTGCTTCGGGAGAATGCATGTTATGTCTGACAGGCATTATGTCAGAGATATAACAGAATAAATGTTGAATTTCCTCCCATAGCCGTGATACAATGGTCGTCACATAATAGATGGTGTGTTCTTGTCTTGTGAAAGAAAAGCCATTTGCCAAATTCTGGTCATTCAATTAACTGCTTCCAAAAACCTCTTTATTTGAACCATGCCACTATAAAACAATAGTATCTTGAGAGGATATACTGTTCCATTTTTTGCTTCATGTCCCCTGTGCAAAGTTTGTGTAATGACGTGAGAGAAATGCACTCTCGTAAAACTAGGAGGTAAAATTCTGGACCACTTTTTCTTCTCTCTCCGCAGGTTCGATTGTGAGGTGCTTGTACATCAAGTACCACTACTCCTCAGCCACAATCCCCAAAAACCTGTCGTACAACATCACAAAGACGATAAGACAGGACGAGTGGCACTCCCTGCGTAAGTCTCACAGCTTTCTGCTCATCAACAAGGCTTACTGAGAAGCTCCGTGTATTAATTAAGTCACAAGTACTTCATTCCTGCAGGGGAGGTATTTTTAAACGTGAAGGATATAATTGTTCTGTTGAGTAATACAACATTGCATTGCTGAACCTGCATGCAACATTTGACAATGATTACATTTGAAAATTAAAACATCATGTTCTCTTGATTTGAAAAGAAACTTTGATAATTTGCTCTCATCCAAAGCTGAGAATTCAACGTCTCATTTAGGCTGCTTTTGTTGCTGAAATAGCAGTTAAAGGTATAGAATATGATACTCCCACACGGCCCTGGCTCCGTAAATAGTAACATTAACAAAGTGGCGAACGCCGCTTATGTCAACAAAGCCTTAGCACTACGGTTTGCGTCACAATGCATTTCGACGTGTGAAGTGGTGCCGCAGAGGACCGCGGAGCGACACTGTTTTGATTTGAGATCGAAGTTAGCAGAATGACTGACCATGCCTTTAAGCTCTATGAATTTAAAACAACATTGATGTTGCTACTTGCTAGAATACAACCGTGTCCTTTGTACCTTTCTACAATCAATACAATGGCATAAACACTGCAAAGTATCTGAACACTTCAGCAGTGAAATTAACTCCTGACCCCGCCGTTCTGGTATGGTCTGTCTAAACACTATAACTAAGCATAATATGCAAACATTTCTCATCATTTGTATTCATTCAAATGGAAGCCTGTCGGGTATTAATTTGGCCAGTGAGGCAAATTCCAGAAGAAATCTCACTCAGCAGATTTGCTTACCGTATGTCCCATGAGAGTATGAGTTCTACTCTGAGTTTACTTTTCAGATTGTTAGGACACATGATGAGATATTGCATCGAATTAGTGTGTTGCAGCTCTCAGGTGCCCACTGAGAGCGCTCTGTGGCCGGTAAGCCGAAGGGAATCGTGCTTTGACCCAAAACTGTCACACTTTCTCACGCCACTCAGCTACAGAGCAGTCAGTTGGGTATCCTTCTGGGGTTGCTATATGACTGTTTTCTTTTATCTTTGCTCCGTCAAGAAACATTGAGAAATACTGTATATCACAAAGGATGATTTATTGGGTTAAATAAGAGTCAGGCTGCGGTGTGTGCAAGTGCTTCCACCATGGTCAATCTTAGTTCTCTCCTTTACTAGCCCAGTTCACGTATCTGCATATAGGGAATCACTGGTTATAGAGAATGCCTTTAATCTCCAGCCCGTTGTTAGCTTCGGGGAAAAACAGATAGATCATATTTATGGCAGGAAGGTCGCCCTTGCCCAGTCAGAGATGTTTAATGTCCTTATTATCAGGACTATCCACACACCATCTCAGTGTGAGATAGTGCTTCTCATCTGAACGATGACCTGTCATTCCAATATGGGGGCGGAAACGAGATCCAGAAATAGCAAAAAGGGCACAAAAACAACATGTGCTCTCCGCTAAGCAAGCACCTAAGCTCTGCGGCCAATCAATACAGGGCAATGGGAAACGGATTAAATCAAGGTGCTGAATGGCTTGCTATTAGGGGGTCTTCCAACAGGGCTGGACCTGAGCTAGGAAATCATGTCTAATGAGACCCAGAATTGTAGGGCCAACTGTGTATGTAAGATAGATTCCTACACACCATGATTGCATTAGAACTATCTCAGAAGCCCCCAGTGACTGCCCCAGTTCACAGTTTATTTTTGAAACACAACTTGTGGTGTGAAAGTGTGGAGGGAATGCGAGACTCTTAACATACATTGGTAAAATGGCAATCAAGTCTTCACTGTCATGAAATGTACTGCAGAAAATTAAGCCCTGGCAACTCTGACACTCGTTTTCAAATTGTTGCGTTGTACAGATTCGAGGAGGCTGGCTTAGAGGTGAACATGATACTCATTTGCTTCTGTCTATCAAAAGAAAAGGCAGACTGACTGGCAATAACAGCCACATAGTCCGGAACAACCCCCCCCCCTCCCTTTTCTACCATGTATGAACAGCATCAATAAAATCCAACATCCACATCTCATCCACTGCCACTTCCACTGCAGACAGCAGCTTAATTGTATGTGTTTGAAATGTGGATCCGTGAAGCAAACACGAGGCGGGAACTGCGATTAAAGGGCCATACATATTAAGTTAAGCCTACTTGATTTGTGCCTTCCTAGCGCTGGCGTTTTCGGAAGGTGAGGACAGAGGCAGCGGCGTTTTTCAAACGTGGCGTCTTCAGGGATTTTGTAACATCAAAAGAAAGCGCACGTTGCGAGCTCAGAAGAGCTGTCAAAAGATGGGCGGCGTATAATCCAAGCTAACAGCTAACAGGTTATGGGCTATAGGCTAATTGTTCACAGGCCAGCCACTTCCCGCTGAGTCGCGTTGCATTGAAGTCACTGCTGCGCTCGCAGATAATGTGGCCTTGCACATAGATGACTGGGATTTTGCTCATGAAGAAGCACCGATTCCATGCTGTTTAACGCCTTTGTTGGTTTGCTGCTTTCATCCTGTGAAGCTAATAAAGCTTTCTCTCTCTCTCTCTCTCTCTCTCTCTCTCTCTCTCTCTCTCTCTCTCTCTCTCTCTCCTGAGCAAATACATGTAAAACGTCCACGGTGTGCCCTTATGACACAGTCAGACTGTTTTAACCTCTAAGCCCATATCCCAGTGTGTAGTCAGTGTGTCTAGACCTGAAGTCCTGTTTTAAAGTGGGTTCATCTATAAATCATTCCCTACCAAGCAGTTGAGGGGGTTTTAACTAGTATCCCAGTCCCAGTCTGCACTTGTCACTTCGCCCTTGTCTCCTGCGCCTTGATTGGCCCAGAGTAAAAGACGCACCTTGTCTTCTGCTCCTTGATTGGCCCAGAATAAAGACCCAGCAGGAAGGCAGTGCAGTGCCCACCGATAGGACATGAGGACCACCCCCGTCATGGAGCAGCACTTTGCAGCAGCAGGCAGCTGACACCGCTGGTGTGGTGGAGACGGGTGGAGCTGCTGACACCTCACCAGGCTTCATTATATTCTGACCTTCCTGCGCATCGCTCTCTCGGCTCTGGCACTTCATGGCAAGGGCAATGGCACAGTCAGCGTCGGCCACCGCCATGTGACCACAGCCATTTGTGTCACTGTCAGGGGGTCCCGCAAGGCAGGGGCTCTCCTCCTGTCCACAGCGATGGAACATTTGTCATGTCGCTGTTCACCGCACGCCCAGCCATGCTGCCCACTGTCGCCGAAGATGAAAATCCACTGTGTAACTCTGGACCTCACACTGGGGCCGCTTATTATAGGAAAGTATACTGTACCAAAAACATGTCTGGCACAGATCCACTATATATATATATATATATATATATATATATTAGTGCTAGGAGCGTTAAAGCATTAATCTTTACAATTAATTTGAAAAGTTTACTGGAAAGTTTATTGACGCAACACTAATCTATCTCCTTTTAAATGACTACCTGTTGTGGCGAGCTTTGAGCATGCTGCCTGGGCCAATTCATACGAGCAAAGAAACTGGAATACTAACATGATGAAGAAGGACAACAGTGGGTAGAAGTAAAGATCACATATAAATAGTTTCCATGATGGCATTTTGGACTACGGCGGTGGTATGTAGCTCACAATTTGCAACGGCAAATTAAAATACAACCGAAGCACTTCAACTTTAGTAGCTAATAGGCAACCTACCATACAAAGGCGAAAGCACCCAGGATATTATTGACATGACTCGAGGTTACAGGATATAATATAATCGTTTAGTCTCTGTGTGCGCGCTAGTGCTTGTCGTCTCCCATCGTTAATGCGGTTTAAATGAGTGTGCTTGTGTTACTGTCTAGACTTCTGATCTGGACCTCTGATTATTACAACATCCGTACGGTATCATTCCTCCAGGGACACGATAAGAGAAAACGTTGGATTGGTTATAAAAAGAAAATGTGTATTAAGCTGCCATTGACATAAAATGTAGGCTATCCCACAAACATCGATTGAACTATCCCACCTTCTCTTCCTTTCCATCTCTTCCTCTCTCTCCCGTTAGTTAATTGGCTTCTTTTATATACATACCATCCACATGTAAATATGACCATTTCAGACTCGTCCGCCCACGTCTCTTTACGTGACGACGTCACAGCTACCTTTGCTCTCTAAATACCTGCAACATACTCTATGCAACACCTGGCTGCTTGCATTTTCTATCTCGTCCCAATATCTTTATAATGAAGCTGTGAATCATTCTCTTTGATGTTCCAAATTGTTGGTGATTTAAAAGCTGTCGATAATATTTGAATCATTAATATAGCAGCAAACAACTAGTCTTTTCAGGTTGTGGTGCATGTGGTAGCTCTGTAATGGGCATGGGTTTGAATCTGGCCTGCTGAGGTAATTTCCCGATCCTTCCCTGATATCTCTCTCTCACTCACTTCCTGTCTCTCTATACTGTCCTGTCTATAAAACAGCAAAAAGACCAAACCAAACAAAAACGATTAATCATGATTATTCGCAGCAATTTTGAGCGATTAATTTGTTAAAAAATGTATCCATCCCTAATATATATATACTAGGGTTGAAATATTATCAAAAGTATCAAAATCAAAAAGCCACCATAGGAATCACTGACATGGTGCTTTTTGGACTAGTCCATCTCTTTTTTGGTTTGTACCAGAGACTAGCCTACCTAGGCAAATGAGGCTATAATTAGCTGCTAATATAATAAAGCAATTAATTACATTTTGGTCAGCCTTGATAAGGTAAGTTTCAGGGTAAAATGTACTGGGATTTTCCTCTCAAGGGATGCAGCTTAATTTTAGCATGAAAAATTATTTAAATGACAATTAGCAAACGTAATCATTCCAAGACATTATTTATAAAATACAGACTGACGTGAGAACCCAAAGTCACAAGTTGTAGTTGGATAGGGGGCTGCTAACAGCTAGTTTTTTTCCAAACAGTAATATTCATATCTCTATAAACCACTAGAATATTCTGCCATATTTCCCATGAGGCACCATGTTGACTACTAGAATAATATCTATGCACAATGACCTTGCAAGTGCGTGGGAGAGGACCGATGATTACATGGAGATCTCTGTCACCAGCAGCTATAGCAGGCTGCAGATTGATGTTAGCTGTTTTGCTACAGAGCAATGCTCCCTCTACCCTTCTGGTCTTAGACGTTCTACAAGGAAGACGTCATTAAAGATGGCCGAGCGGTTGGTTTGACTTTCCACATGGGTCAATATATATATTCTCTTTAGGTGGCGAGAGTTGGGGACACACAAGTTACATACTGTAATAATGCTTCTGACATACGCAATGAATTGGGTGACCTGCATGTCGGAAAACACGCTTCCTGTGTGAGATGAGACTCCACACAGCAGCAGGTCAATGAGGACTCAGGTTTTTTTTTTTATAATATTGCTCAGCCGACCTTCTCAGGTACACCGCACAAGGCCATCCCAGCGGACCAAAAGGAACAGGAAAACAAAACAGGAAATATATATTTAGTGGGACTGGAAAGGTCAAGTGATAATTTATGACTGTGCGAGTAACATTCTGTCATATGGCTACAGGACACTTTGTACCCTGCTTTATGTTGTATTCATGTTTGAGCTTGGAGCGCGGGGCTGCAGATCTCATTAATACATTGACATAATATGATGCTGCCACATTTCCTTGACACAGACAGTGCAGCTTTGCTGTTAATAATTATCAGAGCAATTAGTATGTTCCTATTTTTAGACGCGGTGAAGGGGTTGCTGATTGACAGGGTGGGCTCGTACACAGCATTGCATACAAAGGGGCGCGCACGCATGTATATTAAACTCAAGAGACTCAGTACAGATGAAATAGCAGGAGCCCTTAAATCACTCTTGTTGTTGAGTGATTGATGGGGAAGTAAATTTAGCCATAATTAACTGCGGAGAAGCTTGGCGTAAACACCTCTCTATCTCAGACGCACGTCATTGTACGTGTGCGTTTCCAGGCCGATGCAGATTTGGCGCAATCAGCCGGAGCCACGTGATCAACAGCGCCTGCGGGGACCAGTGATTCATCACTGAAGGCTGAGCTGGAGCTCCAGCAAAGCTTTCAGACGCCTTCCAGACAACACCAGCCTGCCTTCCCCTGAACACACCGCCGTCTCAAATCCCTGAAACTAGATCGAACGCTGGCAAAGAAATGGCCGATTGGCGGGGAGCACGTTTGTGTCTGATTCCTGTATTCATAAGGATGCTTCTACTCCATCTTGGCTACAACATCGTTCTGAGGAAAGAGAGAGAGAGAGAGGTGGAGGAGGAGTGTGTGCTTGTTTGGGTAGGGGCGGGGGCGATTTGGGGGGGCACATATGAAGTGTTATTTAGTAGGTATACGCACCGTAATGCCTTTGCAGCTGATGCTAAAGAAACTGCTATTCTCCAAGGTCAGAGTGGGTCTTATATGCAGACATTGATTATCTTTAAGATCACTGTGGGTATCATTTGCACGTACCGCATATACATAACCTTCCCCTCTGGGCGTTTGGTCGTTCGTGGACAGTTAGAACAATATTTCACTTCTCTTCTGGTTCGCCATACTATCGTTCCTTTCCTCCAGTTTATTGCGTCTTGCACAGGAACGGTTACTGAGTGACATCTTAGCTTTAATCCTGAAAGCCCTGCTGCCACCCTGCTCCTTGCATTGATCTGCTCCAACCTCCTATCTGCACCACAAATAAATAGTTTAATGAGCAGATTAAGCCATGGCTTATCATTGACAGTTGCTAAGGAGTTGATTCAGCTAATTGACCCCCCCCCACACACACACACACCCCTCCCACCCCCACACCTTCTCAGGTGAGAACAACAACCAACAAGATGAGTTTATACAATAGCGGTTTAATCACTAGTTAAGTAGTAAAAGCCCTAATATGTGGACAGATACTTATCCTCACCCAATGCTGTGTTTTCCTAAAGGTACTTTTTGAGTGTTCCTCTTCCAGTCAATAACTGTATTTTCAAACGTTATTCTTAGCTACTGGATGTGTCCCATCATCCATGGCCATCAGGCGTCTTTGTTGAGTCACGGTTCCAGACTTCAGCTGTGCTGCTCAGATTAAGCTCTGGGCATTTGCACCAGGGGGCTAGTGACCATAAAGAGGTCATTCACAGTCTACAGCGCAAGCACTGCAAGGCCCAGTGGTTTCTTTCCATTTAACTGTTGCCGTGAGGAGTCAGGGTTTGACACTCGACAGAACAACTCAGGAACACAAGAACGACCACAGGAAGTGAAACATTTTGTGAAACTGCCATGACTGTGTAATGCTTGATGGGTAGAATGTGGAAGATTGAAGCCACTTTGAGAGGCTCGACGCCCAGTTGTGGTTTATTAATATTCATGGTAATGGTCTTGAAATAAATATATAAAACTTGGGCAGCCTAAGCCCTAAAAAACTGCAATCAGCCTGGCTGCCAGAGCCCTGTGCTCTGATCAGTGCAGGATTTATTTGATTGGCGTGCAGTGTGAGCCTTTTACTCACAAGTGTGTCATCTGATAACAGATTGTTTTCACCTGGGCACCTGAATCTCCCGCAGGTATCAGCATCGCCCCAGGCATTGAAGTGTCCCAGCCACCCCCTGGATGTATTGATGACTCATTGCTAACTTACGACTAGCAGTCACATGCCATCAGATATAGTGGATGTTCTTGCCAGTCCACTGGTATTTTCCTTGTTCTCTGATCACAGGCATTTACATTTACGGCATTTGGCAGACGCTTTTATCCAAAGTGACTCACATGGAGTATATTTGTCAATAGTTGGACAGGTCAAACACCAGCAATTGTAAGCAACCATTATTATATTAGAATTGTTAACAGCATCTTGGCTGCATCCGAATACTCAGTATAGACTACCTTTGGTGAAGTACCTACTGCCCAACCGTTAGTCTAGTACGTTCT
>JAODTR010058261.1:0-10300 GCA_025399935.1 Amblyopsis rosae
TGTTATTACATTTTTATTTTATAAAATAAAACAGTCTTGATACAAAATGAATAACAATGAATGTTTTTGAAACTGTTCCTGAAAAGAGATTCTGTTTGAAACTGATTAAATCTCACTAAGCATGAGAGGAGTGTGTTGTTAGCTCTCTGTGATCGCCTAATCAGGCCTTATTGGAGTTAATGTCAACCCAGAGAGACAGATCTGCTCTGGAGGGTCTAGTTCTATGTGTTCTGACGTCCATTAAAACGGCCGTTACTCTGTTGGACTCGGACTCATCTCTGCTCGTCCAAATTGCTTTGAAACGGCGATGGAGATAAAGAGGGCAATTCCAACAATTTTTTATTTTTCATTTTTAATGGAGACATGCGGCGATGATTTATTCAGATGACAAACCCTCCTCTCCTCTCTCTCTGTGCGGAGGTATTAGTCACCGGGTGCTAATGTCAGATTACTTTAGGAGCCATTCTGCCTTTGACAAACGACTAAGACAGGCAGTAAAATATATATCAAAACCACTGGGATAGAAGGGGGGGGGGGGGGGGGTTGGGTGGAGCAGGGCTAGCGTTAAATTATTTCCCTGGAACGCCCAACAGGGCTCCGAAAATGCCAGCCATTATTCCACGGGCAGGGCTAATCAAATGCCGGGAAGTGATTAGAGCAGGCTGTTGTAATGTTCTTCTCCACCTTAACAAGTCATTATGAAACCGCTGCCAGTTATTAGGCCTCAAATATGGAATTAAGAAATGATCTGAAAAAGCTGGCTAGCTGTATATTACACATGGTGAACTGTCTTTGCAGTTATATTACATATTACATGCAGCCTTGAGGAATACGTTATCGTTATGATTTAGGAATTATTCATTACCGCTGTAATGTATTCATTTTGTAAAGTTTATTTTCTTAACTCCTAATTAATATTTGTTTATTTGATTATTTTCATCTCACATTGTTTGCAGTGTATTACCACCCCCCCCCCATCATTTTCTCACGCCCTCTGTGAGAGAGGAGCTCAGGTGGGGCAATCAACGGGAACAGCTGTGTGGGTGGTGCTTTGGCAACACCTGTTCAGCTGTTAAGATATCACCTGACTCCAGACGTCAGTCCCAGACGCCTCAAACCAACGACAACGCTTGATAATCTGGTTAAAAAGAGGATCTGTTGCGACCTTGCTGTCCAGCGCAGGTGTGTGAACACCTTTCAAGGCCATTTCAAGTTAAAACAAGCCAATACAGCTGCGAGAAACGGTTTCACATTAAATGATCAGTGCTCCTTATTTAAGTGGTACTGAATATTTTCACACCTTCAGTCATTCAACAGAGAAAAGCATTTTATTATTGTGTGAAAGGCTGCTCAACCCCTCACGCACGTTTTATTGCAAGGATACAACAACAGATTATAAACTGATGAAAATCATTATGAAAATATGAGCCAACCAAGGAAGGGGAAATTAGAAATGTAATGCCTACAGTGTACTAATGAATGTGTTCATTTTTTATTAATAAATATATATTTTAAATGCATTCGGAATGAGATGTGTGTATAACAGTAAAATAGATACTTATATATACTGTACAGTAGTTGCATTTAATATTTATGTATTTGTATCTATAATATGTTGTAAAGCAAATGTAGATTACGTATATCATGTCATGAATATAGGCAAATTTATTAAATATTAAAAAAGTTGAATTCTGCTGCCTGTAACCGACAACACCCCTCCCACACACACACACACACACACACACACACAGAGCTACCGAGAGTACGTCAAAGCCAGTGAAACATACATTATGTACATTATCTGCCCTGTGCGACTCCTAGTCTGGTGGTGCTGTCGTTCAGATGGTGTCTCACGGGTCCAAAAGTACCAATAATTAAACCTATCCTGGTCTGCCCTGTCCGTTAATCCATGGTGATTAACAGACAGGGGACATCAATGTCTTTGATATAGTTTTAAATGCACACATGGACACATCTATTACGTAAAACTGACATTGTAAGATAATTAACAAAACTTGTAAATATAACAATACTTTCTCAACATGGTAAGGGATTATGGTTCTTGCCTCTAATAAAAATGTTTTTTTTTTAAATAGATTTTATTAATTTTGTTTTTAAAGCAGTTTTAGGATTATTTTCTAAAGAAACTATTCTTTTTACTTAAAAACATTATTAAACACACCACGACCCCTTGGATAAATGATTCCTCAGGTGTAATTCTTCTGTTTAAAGTGAGTTCAGCTGAACCCAGTTAGAACTTAGGATTGATTTGAGCCTGAATCTGAGGCACATTGTCAGTTTGTCCTTGGATATTGTTCCAGGGCGGCCCCCCTGGGCGAAGGGCTGACATTAGTATTCAAGTTTTTTTTTTTTCTTTTTCTCGACTATTGATTTTTGAGCAGAAACTGTCTTGTGCTGACAGCCGACAAGTCCCAGGAGGCTTTGCATGTTCAGGAAGTAAGTTGGAGAACAACCTTGGAGATGATGAACTCGACTCACTCGGCTCCAACTCTCTGTTTGGACTTATTGAAGCGCTCATCAGCCGGCTAATGTAGACTCTTAAAATGATAACACACGCAGCCTTAAGACTGACATGGGGAAATAACTCATTTCCTGAGTTAATTATGCACTTAATGTTATGGCCTACCATGTTTTGATATTGTACTGTATGTCCTGGTAAAAATATTATTATTATTATTATTATTATTATTATTATACAAACATTAACATTATTATTTCTTCTTATTCTTCTTGTTTGTTTTATTCCAGCTTGCTTGACATTGTAGCTAACTAAAAGATGACAACATCAGTATAGAAATGTTTTGTCCTTTAACTTCAACATGATAAAATATTACTAAATAATTTGTACAATATCTAATCCTGAAAATACTCAGTCTTTGTGATTTAGTCCTGCTATTTTATGAATAGTATGCAATGTACATAGGCATCTAATTGGCCCAAATGCTTTCTCGGTATGATAGATTTCTGACAACAGAGTTAAAGGAAACAGAGTGTCTGCTTTTATTAATTGTCGAGCCCAATTTAACTAAGCAGGCTGTCATTAAAATTGCTGAGACCCTCTTCCTATATGGGGTTTGTCACGACACAATTTATCTTTTTGGCTGCTATAAGCCTCCAATTTGTAATGAGTTATTGGGCTGTTCCCGAATATTCCCAAGTGATGGAACAGGAAGTATTCGGGACATGATTTATAGATGTTAATTGTGGTATTCAAAAATTCACAATGGACTACAAAAAACCGGCACAAAACCTGAAGAACACATCTGGAGAAGTCATCATGACTGAGGCCAACTTCTGCTCCTGGGAGGAAAGTAAAAGCAGGGCTGAATCTGAACTAGCTGCCCCCTGGAGATTACAAAATATTTCTCCCTGTCAGCCAGGCCTGGGGCCCCGCAATTCCCAAACCTCCCGACCTCTGCTGAACCCCCCGGCCTGAATCTCGCTCTCGGCTAGAAGCCGTGCTTTTCGCCACGCCAAAAACAAGACACGTTTTTTTTTGTATTTGATATGATACTGGGCAGAGTGATTTCGAACACAGTATACCCTCCTTCTCCGTTGCCGCTGGCGACAGTCTATAGTTAAACCCACCTGCCGGCTGGAGGGAAGAAACAGAGGCCCTTGTGGGGCCTGTTGAGAAACCTCCAGTACATCAAAATGACTTGAACTGCTTCCAGAAACACTAATGGTCCCCCTCTTCTCAAAGAACATCCATCTAGTAGCTAGCAAGCTAGCACTAGAGGTCTGGATCAAGAGATAGACAGACAGACAGACAGACAGACAGACAGACAGACAGATAGATAGATAGATAGATAGATAGATACATTATAGTATTTAGCCCAATTAAAATAATAGATTTAAATAATATTTATAGCCTAGTCATTAAAATAAATAAATAAACATATATGAGCCTTTAAAATTGGGTAGGGCATTGATCTATTTTTCTATAACATACTTTTCTGAGGGTTTAAAGGTTATGTTAGTATGAACACCACAGTGTGATGGCAGCAGTGTGAAGCCCCCTGCACACTCTGTCCCTGACCAGGTGGAGGAAACAGGACCGGCTGAATTTGCATAACTCACACATGTTATTAAAGAGTCTCGGGACCTCAGAGTCACTCATGTAGCACTCCAAAGGGTCCTGGGTAGTCTGAAGATGATAAATGTGTACCCCTGCTGTACACATACACACAAACACACACACACACACACTCACTCACACACACCCCTGTCCGGACGAAGTGGTGTGTTGGCGCGAGGCTTCTTAAAGGTCCAACTACATACCCAACCCCAGCCCAGCTTTTCTCTCAACATCTTTTAAGTTGTCGAGTAGAACAGATGGCAAAATATGTAGCTGACCTAAAATGCATATTTCCTCTGGGAGATGTTTCCAGCACTCAATATGGCAGAGGCATTCTATGGAATAGCGGAGATTACATCTCGAAATGGCAAAATGGCCGCCGCCACAGGGGTGGAGATGACACTGATGGAAACGTATCGCTGCCCTGAGACCGGGGGGGCTATTTTGGCGCACAGGGGCCCAGGGGCTATTTTAGCGCACGGGGGCCCCAGCTAAAGCGAAGTAGAACTCCATCAATGACATTTAACGGCAAACAGACCTTTTCAGAGTCTATCACGGCAAATCTTTCACAGAATTATTAATATCATACCAGGTGATCGGGGCTTTTGGCAGGGATTTATTCCTTGGCAAGGGAACAAACCCGGCTTTCCATCCCGAATCCCAGCAGGACTCTGGGAGAGTCGTCTCACAAACAAAGCCAACATTTCTATCAGTCCTCTAAAGCAGCACTGTGTATGCAAAGCTGAAATGAATAAATGGTTTATGGTTTATGCCACTGCGCAGATTTTCGACAAATTACACACAGATTAAAAAATGAAAAAATGAAGAAAACAAAAACCTATTTTCTATTAGTCACAGAAAACACACACACACACACACAGACCTACACACACACACCTACACCTACACACACACACACACACACACACCTACAGAGCCATAATTATGATATCTAACCTGTGTGGGCCCCTCCTTGCCTCTCTAATTGAGAGCCTGGAAGAAGACCTTGTCGCCAAGACGTTACCTGGTGTTGCAAGCGAGGCAGGCCGGCGATGAGGAAGACGAGAGGGACGAGAGGAAGCACTCCTTCCTGTGACATCAGGGAAAAGCCGGTGTGATTCATGGTGTGTGTGAGCGGGTCTGGCAGGCACACAGCACTGTGGCCGACACGAAAAGCCTTTTGTCCTCGATGTGAGGGGAACGCTAATTATTTTGGCAACATTCTCACACAGTTTTAACATACTGCCTTCACACAATTACAAGGCAGAGACCACATATCCATATAATTACTGCCTTGCTCCACACAGGGAATAGAACCCTGAGCAAGGGGCAACATCAGTGCCCCACTCTACGCTGTTTTATACTATTACTGCTGACATTTTTAACCACTGTGATTTCCTAAAACCTCTGAGCAACAGTGTTTCCCGGGGCAACGACAGGATCGGGGTGTAAACGGTGGAATGATGTAGGAGTGGATTCACGCTGAGACGAGCCCTTCCCTGTCTGGGGAAAGACTTATCGTCATCCGAGCCAGAATGCTGAGCGGGTGCAATTGTTAGCCCGAAGTGTATTGCCCCCTTGAGGGCTTTAGTAAGAGAATTAGAGGGTGTAACTTATTACAATACTTAGTTCACTTTACTGTTCATTACAAGCACAATAATTAGCTGCCTGCATGGATGCTGGCGGTCAATTAGTTGAAATGTACACTAATTCATTTAAGAACAATGTTTGCTAGCAAAGCGCTTCACAGAGCAATGACTAAACATAAACAAGGAAATAGACAAATACAAGTTGAGCTATGAAGGCTGTATGAACACACTGGGCTTGACGTGACTTAAAGGAAACAGACATGGAAATTGGGACCAGACTCGATTAGAAATGACAAGTTAATGTGTCTATCAACTCTCTACAGCCCCACCTGCCTGAGAGGAACATGTGTGTGTGTGTGTGTGTGTGCACACGTGTGTGTGCATGTGTGTGTGTGCGCGTGTGTGTGATTGTGCATGCATGGGTGTGTGTGTGTGTGTGTGTGTGTGTGTGTGTGTGAGATTTTGCATGCGTGTGTGTGTGTGTGTGCATGCATGTGTGTGTGTGTGTGTGCATGTGTGTGCGTGCGCACGTGTTTGTGCATGTGTGTGTGTGATTGTGCATGCATAGGTGTGTGTGTGTGTGTGTGTGCATGTGTGTGCGCGCATGTGTGTGTGCATGTGTGTGTGTGTGTGTGTGTGTGTGTGTGTGTGATTTTGCATGCGTGCGTGTGTGTGTGTGTGTGTGTGTGTGTGTGTGCATGTGTGTGCGCGCGCACGTGTGTGTGCATGTGCCTGTGCGTGTGTGCGTGCGGGAGTTTGCATTCATGTGCGGGCGTCTGGGTATGTGTGTGCGTGTGTGTGTGTGTGTGTGTGTGTGGCTCTGACTGGGATTATCCAAACTGGGACACCCATACTGGGAGGAGGTATGGCAAGTTCCATGTTATAAGCTCCCACCCCCCTGTTGATTGGGTCCCTGCACATGATTTACAGCAGAGAGAGCAGAGGTCAACAGGGCCCGGCCACCAGCAAGCCCCTCTTAACACAGGCTTTGTATTCTAATCGGCCCTTAAATGGAAAACCAATCCGTTTTCCCTCCATTAGAGCTTCCAGGCAGTTCTCTGGCTAATATTCTTCAATTCTCCTCACAAAGGAGGATATTGTCCGGGCACTGGCTGCACTTAAAGCCGGCAATTACATCACGTTAAATGTGTTAAAATGACCCCCGGGGGGAACCGTGTTCCCGTCCTGATCTAACTGATCACACAAAAATAACAGAGATGAGCTGCACGGTGGAGAAAACTCAAAAGTAAACAGTTTTGTCTTCTTGGGCTGCATGTGTCTCAATCAGATGTCCAAAGCTTTCATTAAGAAATAAAACACAGAGGAATGTTACTGGACTGTGCAGATGGCTGCTGTTCCTTAAAAACCTGCAGTCAATTAAATCCGGCACAATACGTGGTTTGTCCCAGGCAAGGAAAAAAATAGTGTTGTTCTTTTATGGCAGTTATTTATTGCCTTATAACTCAGAAATCAAATTAGTTCATATCGAGGAGGTTGCGCCACAGCCTCCTCGTGTGATTGATATCCCTTCCGAGGTTGAGTTGATACGAGCCAAAGCAAACAGAACCGAGCTCGGCCGGTGTTAAAGAGCTACCGCTCGCTAACGCTAGCGTCGGCGCTAGCTAGCCGGGCGTTAGCACTGCGGCGGCGGGGTCAGGTTCTCCATAGTTCATTACAGGCGATAAGTGTCCACAGAGGAACGGGCAGGGTTTTTTTTTTTTACAGAGAACACTGATCCTGGAAATCTCTAAGAGCAACCGGCGGAGAGCTGGGGGCCTTTATGGCTCTGTCCGTACACACCTCGATTCTTCAGAGCTCTCCAGAGAGTTGGGAACTGGGTCGTTCGCTGGAATAGTTCCCCCGTCGCCCGTTAGCCTGCCACAGCCCAAGAGCAGTCCAGGACGCTGCCAATTAGACAAAGAGAATAAAATGAAATATACAGAAATATAATCTATAAATAATACTCCTGTCAGGTGTCACATTTTACTCCCAGAAAATGTTATATCCCAGTTGCTACACGGCGATGTGTTTAAATTGGCCCGAGTGCGCAAGGCCTTTGTTTCTGACGATAGCAGGTCCAGATAGCATCTCCGCGCTACAAATCAGCCTGTTGGAGCAATTACAGGACGTACGTACGCTGAAGCATATTAAATATTACACACTCCTCCAGTCACTACACATGCAATCAAGTGGATTTGTGAATGTGTTTGAGGGCGGTGTGCTGTGTGTGCGTGTGTGTGTGCGGGGGGTCTCTGGTTCTGTAAAGTTAAACAACAGATATCTCAGGAATGAAATTATAAGACGAGCATAAAATAACAATCATTACAATTAGGTTGTGATATTCTGTGTATGTTTAAGATACTCAGCGATAGATTCCTCCACAGATCCTCCCTGTCACGTCTCGTGTTTCTAATCCTAGCATAACCTAATCACATGCTCGTGCCCATCCTCCGCTTAACATGGCCAATATACAGCCTACCCCCCGGCCCTTTCACGTTTTTTCTGTCATTTTTCACCTCTGCGTCGCACAGATGTTAGAAGCATTACAGCAGAGCCAACAGCCTCATTTCAGGCAGAGCAAACAAAAGAATGTTTTAATGGCGCTGCTTTAAAAAATGTTGGACCGGTTTAGAAATTCAATTACCGTATGATTGAGTGTTGACATTTCTGAGGCAGTAAGACAGGAAATTCATTAAAAGCAGAACAGCTCGGGATGGAGAACAGCAAGCAGCTGTAAAGAAACCCGTCGGTTCAAGGTGATTATGGGATGGATGGTTGCTCAGGTCAGGACTGGCTTCTTAAAGGCAATTGTGGATATTTAAAGGCAGCAGAACTCCAGCTCTCCATATCGACTGGCTAATACTCCAGGGAGGGCATGGCGTCCACATCTGTATTCAGGCTGTAGTGTACAGCAGCTCGGGCCTATGTGAAGCATTGATTTTGACACGCATGGTATTGTAATAAGATAATCTGGGAAAGCAGTCATGAAGTTCAGCTCACCAGGACAGAACCATTTGTAAGCAATTTATGACAGGACTGTAATCATTAGCGGGAGCGTATATGGCCGGTCCGGGCCACGCAGGGGTGACACAGGGCATGCTGGAAATAAAATGAAAACAAGTGTTTGGTTCGCACATAATCTGATGTTGCGTTACTGCCAAGTTTAGTTTCAGTCACCCCACCACCACCATGCATGCACAGTGAGAGTATTATTGTAGGTATTGAATTACCAAGGTTGGAGTGGTGTACATTATTGTTGCATTGTATTAGTGCACATTATTTAAAGCAATATCACATACGAGGGATTTCACCCTTGAGTGTGATATTGTTTTCATACAACAGTTCTACAAGCAACATTTATTAGTAAGCAGTAATAAGCGGCAACAAATTAGGATTTCATTGTTAATTTATTTATTAATTTGGCTCAGCATTTGCCTGCACACTAGCTTTCTACACTTTAACCCATGCCATCTGTATGTTTCCATTTATTTTGCCACCAGTGAAATATAAATGTATCTACATATAAAGTCACTTTTGGGGACATATGTGATTCCATGTTAACACCTTGATCAGACACTGCTTGCACCATTACTTCCTGCTATAACGGTTGATTACGTACTTAACGGTTAGGCTATTAGAACACCTGTAAAGCGTAATGATACATGTATGAAATGCCTCTGATTACTTAGTTGAATCTAATTGTTGGGAATATGTTTCAATCAATCAAATTTTATTTATATAGCATTTTTCATACAAATACATGTAACACAAAGTGCTTCACACTACAAAACCATTAAAAAACAACAATTATGAAGCATTGTATTAAAAAGAACAGTAAAATTAAAGGTTAATAGTAATGGTATAATAAATCAATAAAGTTGTAAATAAATGAACTAATAAATAAAATAAAATAAATAGAGTTCAGTTAAAAGCCTGGTTAAATAGGTAAGCCTTTCGTTTCCTTTTAAACATGTTTACATTTCCTGCTGCCATCAGGTCCTCAGGAAGGATGTTCCACAGACGCACAGGCCATAATATTGAAAGGACGCCTCACCATGAGTTTTAGTTGAGGCTTTAGGGATAATTAAATAGCCTGTACCAGAGGACCTGATGGTTCTAGTACTGTAGGTTCATATGAAAACAGCAAATCTGATAAATATTCTGGACCAATACCATTAAGTGATTTATAAACTAGTTAAAGGATCTTAAAATCAATTCTGAAATGAACAGGGAGCTAATGCAGAGACTTTAGGATAGGTGTGTAACATATGGACTGCAGCACCCTGCAGCTCCAGTACATTGGGGGGAGCTAGACTGCTTCAGTGGCTCAGAGGTGAAGAAGAGCTGCCGTTTGATGCTGAGCTGCTGACCCCAACCTTAATCTGCTCCATTGGGGTTGTATTAATAAATAAATATTGTGTAATGTGGTGTAATGTGTGTCTGTGCAGCCAGGTAAAGACCCTTGCTACAGGTGTAATGTGTGTCTGTGCAGCCAGGTAAAGACCCTTGCTACAGGTGTAATGTGTGTCTGTGCTGCCAGGTAAAGACCCTTGCTACAGGTGTAATGTGTGTCTGTGCTGCCAGGTAAAGACCCTTGCTACAGGTGTAATGT
>JAODTR010058272.1:0-17236 GCA_025399935.1 Amblyopsis rosae
ATTTAGGATATATATATATATATATATATATATCGTAAATATCCAAAGCCAATATCATCTCAACTTGCCACAGAATAGGTCTGCAGTTAATAGATTGCTATAGGAAAATAATTAAGATTTTTTTATTTGGGACAATGCTTACAAAACACCATTATTCTTCAGAATGAAAGTAACCAGTCGTAACTGGTTGGATACCTTCTGCTACATTTCTATACAGACACATTTCTATATCTGTTCTGTAAGTATAACAATTATAATAGCTTTTAATTGCCTTATAACATGTTCTAGCATGCATAGCACATTATAAGGCTTTCATTGAAAGTGTTACCAAGCAAACAACCCAAAATCAAGCTACTGAAAGTAATTAATTATAGCTAAGAAACCAACATTTTAGTGTGTCACAGCAAAAAAAGAAGCCAGAACCTATCTAAAGTGATAAATATATTTAATAGATTTTGACAATTTCTAACTTTACTTTCCAGAAAACCATAAAAGGAGGTTATGCTCTCTCTGATTTGTAACCATCCAGTATGGGGTTTCATACTATATATCCAGAAGTCCGAAAGTAAAGAAAAACATAATATATCAGTTACAGTATAAAAGTCAAGCCATATCCCATCTCACTATACCATACTTACCCCTCGGCTCTTTCATATAAACCATTGCATTTTTAATTAGCATAATGTAGTTTCCAAAGATAAAAGCTGAACTACCAACATTTCCACATTCTACAATGTTTAAACAAATATGTTATATTAAAAGGGTTACTTAAATTTAATTCTCAGACCTCAACACCTTTCATGACCACCTCTCACTATTGTTGATATAGCCATTTCCACAGATGTTGTTCTTGCTGAGTACGGACCGAATATGTAAGTTACGCCTACTTTGACAGACTTTGTCAGAACCAATGAGCATTACTGAGTCTGCAGCGTATTCAGTAGTTTTCTGACACAACATTGAATAATGGCGGACGCCGATGTGAAGCACCAAGCATTTCTTTGTGAAGTTTGTGAAGTAAAACTCAACATTCCTCACTATTTGGCAAGAATATGGGGACAAGGAAATATGGTCAATATGGAAAAATATTTCCACAGATGGAAAGCAGATGGAGAGCTCTAAAAGATGAAAAAGGACTCTTCCCTTATCATCGTATGCTGTGAGTAGCCATTTATTTTATTGTGTTTTTAAAGCCACAATTATACGCATTGTAATAGCCTATCGGAAATAGTACCATTTCAAACTCTGTAGTGAAATAAAATTACGTTCATTTTCTGTGTTGGACTGGATGTGTAGGCTACTGTACTGTAGTAAATCTTTAAGGACTTTTACTATGCATGCATCATCTTGTTTAGTTTGAATGTAAGGCTTTAATAAAGCTAAAGCTTTAGCGGGAGTAGGCTCTCACTTGCACCTTACAACTTTCACGGTCGATGTACATGATCACCATGCCATCATTTGGTTTGTGTGTTTTGTTTTTCAGCTTTGAAAAGTACGAGTATTAATTTGCCTTGACACAAGTCAAAGTTCCACCCATATCCACCCATATCCAGCATGAGACGTATCGCATACGCCTTCAATTAGTAAGTTTGCATGCGCAATAATTTTGCATGTCTCAACGTAAATTGTTTACTTTAGCGACAGAAAATAGTGCGCAAAATATTTTTGAATTAGATTTTCTGAATCTATGGTGTACATGCGGCTAAATAGGATGTCATCCAATTAGGAACAAGTAGGCTATTTCGCACCAAACTTACATACGACTAATGAGTGGAACAACATGATAGTCGTGAAAGCCTTTCGTTGATATTCTTTATTCATTCAATGACCGATTGCAATTATCGCGACCCACTCACTCCCACTCAGGGACCCACCTATGGGTCTCAACCAGGTCGCAACCCATCTATCCATCTTCATCCGCTTATACAGAGTCGGGTTGCGGGGGCAGCAGCTCCAGCAAGGGACCCCAAACTTCCGTTTCCCGAGCAACATTAGCAAGCTCTGACAGTGTGAAGATATAATCTCTCCACCTAGTCCTGGGTCTTCCCCGAGGCCACCAAGCCGGACGTGCCTGGAACACCTCCCAACGAAGGCGCCCAGGGGGCATCCTTCCCTCAACTGGCTCCTTTCGACACAAAGGAGCAATGGCTCTACTCCGAGTTCCTCACGAATGGCCGAGCTTCTCACACTATCTCTAAAGAAGACGCCAGCCACCCTTCTCTTGAAAACCTATTTCGGCCGCTTGTACCCGTGATCTTGTTCTTTCTGCCATGACCATCTGCCATCTGCCATGACCATCAGTGAGGGTAGGAAGGAAAATTTCCCAGTAGATCGAGACCTTTGCCTTCCGGCTCAGCTCTCTTTTCATCACCACGGTGCGGTAAAGTGATTGCAATACCACTCCCGTTGCACCCCCTCCAGGATCCTTGCGAGAGTAAAGAACTGGTTCGTTGTTCCACGACCAGGATAGAATCCGCATTGTTGTTCTTCAATCTGAGGTTCGACAATCGGCCGAACCCTCCTCTCCAGCACCTTGGAGTAGACTTTACCAGGGAGGCTGAGTAGTGTGATACCCCTGTAGTTGGCACACACTCTTTTGTCCCCCTTATTGAAGAGGGGGACCACCACCCAATATGCCACTCCTTTGGCACTGTCCCCGACTTCCACGCGATGTTGAAGAGTCGTGTCATCCAAGAAATCCATTCCACATCCAAAGCATTTAGCATTTCTGGACGGATCTCATCGATCCCCGGGGTTTGACTACCTCTGTGACCTCCCCCAGGGAAATTGACGATGATCCGCCATCAGCCTCCAGCTCTGTCTCTACCATAGAGAGCGTGTCAGTCGGATTCAGGAGTTCCTCAAAGTGTTCCTTCCACCGCCCAATTACCTTCTCAGTTGAGGTCAACAGTGTTCCATCCTTACTGTACCCAGCATGGATGGTTCCCCGCTTCCCCCTCCTGAGGTGGCGGACGGTTTTCCAGGAACACTTTGGTGCCGACCGAAAGTCTTTCTCCATGTCTTCTCTGAACTTCTCTCACACACGCTTTTTTGCTTCTGCTACAGCAGATGCTGCAGCCCTTCGGGCCAGTCGGTACCCTGCAACTGCCTCCGGAGACTTCCGGGACAACATATCCCGAAAGACCTCCTCCTTCAGTCGGACGGCTTCCCTGACCACCAGTGTCCACCACGATGTTTTAGGGTTACCGCCCCTTGAGGCACCTATGACTCTAAGACCACAGCTCTCTGCCGCAGCTTTCAGGTTCAATGTCCCCAACCTCCACAGGGATGCCAGAGAAGCTCCGCCAGAGGTGTGAGTTGAAGATCTCACGGACAGGGGCCTCCTCCAGACGTTCCCAGTTCACCCGCACTACCCGTTTGGGCTTACAAGGTCTGTCCAGAGTCTTCCCCTACCCCTTGACCCAACTCACCACCAGATGGTGATCATTTGAGAGCTCTGCCCCTCTTCACCCGAGTGTCCAAAACATGCGGCCTCAGGTCAGATGATACGATCACTGAATCTATTATCGACCTTCAACCTAGGGTGTTCTGGTACCACGTACATTCATGAGCATCATTATGTTCGAACATGGTGTTTGTTATAGACAGTCCATGACTAGCACAGAAGTCCAACAACAAACGCCCGCTCGGGTTTAGATCCGAGAGGCCGTTCCCCAATCACTCCTCTCCAGGTATCTCCATCATTGCCCACGTGCGCGTTGAAGTCTCCCAGTAGAACTATGGAGTCCCCTACTGGAGCCCCATACAGGACTTCATTCAGGGTCTCAAGCTTATAGCCCTGCTAAAGTAATATATTAATTAATATATAGCATTAAACAAAAAAGTTCTTTGGATAAAATCTGATCTCTTAATCCTGCTCTCTGAATATAATTAAAGTCTGTGCTTGTCTGGTTTAATTTTTTTTTTAAAGAAACTTGATAAAAAATAGCAAGGGTTTTAAAATACAGATTGTACTTGTCTATTTCCCACTCAAAATAATATAAATTTGACATAACATAAATAATCTACTTGATTTAAAACATTTCTCTGCATCTACATCTACTGTAGGTTAACATTAACATTTTGCTAGAAAACAGGCTTGTTCAGATGGAGGTTTTATGTGTTTCCTTTTACAGGAGCTGGAGATTTAAAACTTTCTTCTGTAGAGTAACTTGTGTATTACACACTAGTAGTTTTAAATGAAGGTTGAGGGGGAGGTTAGGCTGCAGTCAATGAGTGGTGGGCTATTATACTGTAGTTATTAAATTGTTCTATAATCTGTGAAGCCTTGTGACCTTCCACGTTTAATACCTACTTATAACAGCTGTGCTGCAAATTCCACTTTAAATTGTCCCCCAGCATTCTATTTAATTAGAAAGAAATGAATCCCCTTAGGAAACATGTTGTGTCTATAACTAAAGTTAAAAAGATGCGAGGTGATTGGTATATGATGAGTATATGACTTACATTCTGTACTGCATGTCTGTTGGCCTCAGCCCCTTCCATCCATTACCACTACAGTACTGTATCTCAAATAAGCAATGTTTGATACATAAACCCTGTAAGCTCGAGTGTGAATGATTGCTGCTAAAGCACTCTGGCACACGGGCTTGCATCCGCAAGACAAATGTTGCTGGCTGGTGAACACCTTTCATCGCTTTGTGCGGCAGAACGGGGTGACGGAACGCAGTTTTCAATTTTGGAGCTGGTGCACGCGGCGCACGCGACCTGGCCTGTGCGGCTCTGTGTGGGAGCTCTACGCAGACGCGTTTGACATTGAAGCACAAACCAGGCTTCACTCAGCAGTAGTCAGCCATGTGTCTATATGCAGAGGGCTGGCTGTGCGAGACTAGATTGTTGGTGACTGATGTGGAATGCCTGGTTGCTGTGCTGCAAATCACTGGACAAATAAAACATACAGTATATACTGTATCTTAAATGTTTCTAAATGTGTAGAGTAGCATAGTGCTTCTGACTTGCACATGGCCACCCCAGCTTAGTTAAACTTGTAGAATTGTATAAATGAACTGTGTCTTGCTTGAAATGTACTTTTATAGATTATAAAAATAACAGGAATTTATAAATTCTACTTTGTGGGTGGTCTTTCACATACTGAAATTATACTTAAGAACAAAAACACTGACTAGAATTATCCAGAGTGAATATCAGGTAATCAATTAACTCTCCAACACAGTAGCACACTGATTATTGTTAATTTTTATTATTATTGTTTTAATTTTCATGTTTTGCTGTCTAGAGTTTGGTAAATTGAATTATCTGGGGTACACTTTCTGTTCACTGTCTGTTAGTTTCACAGTCAAACCGGCAAAGTCATTCCAATGACAAGCTGAATAATAATCTTAACATTCTGAATAGGGTTTCACTTATTAGCAGTGAGCTCCACCCATCAAACGCTGGCAGCATTAAATAAACGACATCCCTTTAACACTCTTGAGCACAGAGCATAACAAACACAATGTCAGAACATAAACACAATGTCAGAACAAATCCCTCTGAACTATAACCTCAGTTGCAAAAACACATGACTACAGTATGTCGTTTGCAGGAACACTTTGATGATGTGCGTACACAGGACTGGCTATCTATTCTTTTTGTGCATGTGTGTGTGTGTGTGTGTGTGTGTGTGTGTGGGGACTGTGGATTAGTGAATGTGTGATCAGTTTGTATAAACCGACAAACAGTGGTATCATTCAACTCTGCCATCAGAAGGGAGATCAACAAATACGTTTATCTTCCTGTCCTTGTGTGATCATGAGAGATCTCGGCTTAGGCTGCATAGCTTAGCTTGTTAATATTCCCTATCTGTATATCTGTTCACAAAACAATGGCCCTCATCAGCAAGGTAATGACTGCTACATGAACTAAGCTCAGTCATAACAAGCTGCTCAGGAGAGAACAATCAGATAAACTGACCTTGTTGAAATGAGAGCGATAGGAATCAACACATTAAAACAAAGACGTGTTTTTAGTGTATATTTCTTCATTGTTGTAAGTGTAGGTGTTAGGATCTCCTGATTTAATTGATTCCTTCTAGTTTCCAGATATTATTACTTCAGTTGCTCAAAGCTCATTATTTTCTAACTGGACAGGAGCAGTTCCTTGAACTTAATGTTGGACAGTTAGTTTTTGGTATTTTATTAATCAAAAATGTTGATTTTTATACTGGATTTAAAACTTTTTTATAATTCAACATGATCATTTAAACCCTAAAACCAACTCTCTTTTCTAATAATATAGTAAAACCTTTACCAGTTGTGTTATTTTTTCAGATTTTAAGTGTATATTTTGTATGCGCCAGAGCCTAAATTATTTTAGTTACGGTGTTTACCATAGTAGCATACATTATTAAGGAACAGCCTTAGCACTAACATTGTCAGGTCAGGGAGATTAGCTGGGGCCTGTTCCCCATTGATGAATAATGTTGACAGCATGCTTAAAAAGGTACTGCCTACCAGCACTTACAAGGTCCCTCAAGTCAGGATCCTGACACATTGTTTGGTGATGATAAAACCAATACATGAAAAACGGTGTTAGCTACAATTACGCTGACAATTCCCTCCTGTGACAATACCACTAAAACTCAATTTGGAATTAATTCTAATTCCAAATGTTGTTTAGTTTTACAGCCATGCTACTGTAAAATGAAAAATCACATTCAAAGTGCACCATGTCCCAAAGACTATTGTGAATAAATGATCTATCTCAAATGTATCAAATGTGACATTACAAATCAGAAGTTGATTTTATTCCAAGTTGATTGTTGATTGTATGCTAGTGCTAAATCCCACGTGAAGATAACAAGCTAAAATGTATGTTTTATGAAGGGCTACCGGTTTATTGTTCTCTGTAAGGCTGTATAGTCAAGGTGTGGATACACTGCAAGAGACATTTGAAAGTCAAGGTGATTTAGCGCCTTGAAGCGATTACGGGCGACATAGCGGTCAGCGACAGGAAGTGAGCGGGTACTGAGTTAAACTCAACTTCAGGCGACGTCATTGAGGAGACTACCAACGGGAGCAAATAATATCGTTGACTGAGATTGATTGACCCATTTTATGTGGGAAAGATTACGAGAGGGATACCTAGGCAACCAGATCCTGGAATGTAAACAAGCGACCAACTTTCAGCTAAGCAACGGGCAATGAGCAGATGGATCGCTTGCAGTGTGTCCGGGGCTTTAACAATAATGACGTGTTAAACAAGTAAAAACTAGCCTAGTTTAGCATTAACCATTCTCCATGGTGCATTACCACCACCTATGGTCTAGAGACTCTAGAATGTAGTGCATGCAATTTTTAACAAGGTCGGTCAGTTAGCGACATTTGCTCATTCATATTATCTCTGGTAACAAATAAGCTTTGTTTGATTTATTTTTTTTCCCTTCCATCTCACAGGTGCAAATGCATTGATTATGATAAATTGAGCTACTCAGGTGAAAGCATGCCAAAAATACCTATTACTTGTTCAGTGACATACCCCGTAGGGAAATCGCTGTTTTTCTAATTTCAAAACAGCGACCATTCTTTGTGGTGGCATTGCAAAATTTCAACACACTTGCATCACCACTAAACATTGTATTAAGCCTGCACGTGTATGTGTGTGTGAATGCATGCAGGTGCATGTCTGTGTATGAAAATGAGAACTATACTGTATACTAGGGTTAGGCCAATATACAATGCCAGCATCCATCGCCAATGGCTAACAAGCATCACGATGTTTGGCAGGCATCGTGATAAAAAAATAAAATGTAAAACAAAAGTTGTAAAAAGTGTCAAAGTTATAAATATCTAGTGAAACACTGCGTAATACGCTGTTTTCCAAGGCTTGCCAAATTGCTGTGATAAGGACCTTACTTTCTCCTTCCCCTCTCTCTCTCTCAAACACACACACACACACGCAGATGCAAAATACACTCGTGCCTTGGCTCTATCACACCATTTCTACGTCTACGTCTACATAGAGCTGGCAGTGCAATCAATGCTTTATGCTAACATAATGCTAACAACAGCAAAAGGAAACAAATGTATAGTTTACTGCTTGTGCCCACTCGGTGCACTACGGTGATATGGTTGTTCATGGTCTGTCCATCTTTTCCACTTCAGAAGAGTCCTATTTCATCAGGTGGGCTATAAACTCGAAGTGGCTACTGATAGACGAAGTGGAACAATTTTTACCGACTACATTTGCCGACACGGACGGCGGTATTACAGATCAATATGACTAGACCAGACCAGGCCAACGCATAGGGGTTATGAGTGCAAGTATGGAAACACTCAAAGCTACGTCAGTTATATAAGCTTTGCATTTCGGCTGCCTTTTTAATTATTTGTTTCTTATGTCTGCTTTCATGTTTATAATACATTTCTGCATTTCCCACTCTTGACATTTAAGAGGCTTCTTATGAAATTATTTTGCTATGCAGTAGCCTACGTATATCCCAGAATTCCACTGGCCAACTCCACACAATTTAACATAAAATCGATTGGTTACTAAATCGAAATGTAACTAATAATGTGACTACGAAGTAAGATAACATGTGTGCTTTATGCATAGCAGATTTTGTAAACAAACTCAAGAATGACACAATTACAGAAAATGCCTGCATATGGAGCACTCTATACTAGTCTACTGGTGTTTCTGGCGCTTGATAAGAAGGTTGAAGGAAGAGTTACGGGCGTGGCTGATCGTTAACAAGGTCGCATGTTCACGGGCCCCTGGCCTACGCCGGGCACCAATGCGGTTGCATTGTTTGCATTATTAGTAGTTACTGTACGTCATCGGCAGCTTGAGTGCACCTGCATGTGTATGCACTATTTACAGGTCTGTCCTTCTAATAAAGAACCTTAGCCAGAGAGAAGGGTGTGTAAACTTGTAAGCTCGAGCTAGTGTGTATTTGACTTGTCCTAGATGAGACATGAAGCGAGAGATTAAGTGTGAGAGAGAGAGAGAGAGAGAGAGAGAGAGAGAGAATTATAAATATTCAGTGTTTATCAGCACATCTGGAGGTGTTAGCTTAGGTCAGGGAGATAAATTTCTTCTCGTTGGAGATTGTAGATGGAAAGCAACAACACGCCTTTGGGCCCCGCGGCACTCGCAAGCAGCATCGCGCCTATACAAGGCTCCATCAGCGCTGAGCTAATATTTATTTGCTCTGATAAGATGAACACAGAATGTCATTGTTTCCCCAATGCAGACTGTTTGCCATCCCCGAATTGGAGCAGTTGTGCCACTGGTGTGAAATGACATTGCCCAAGGCAGTTCTCATTTAATTCTTTAAGTCTGTCCATGTATTGACAAAATTACAGGAAAACACTTTTTATCCGACCAATTTATAATAATAATATATTGGTTATGTTCTTACAGATTAAATCATACAGATAATTGGTTTTGATTGTTATGTTTTTGTTTTTCTGAGCAAAAAAAAAAAAACATCAATATTTGCATTCACCTACTTATATACTACAGTACTGTACATATTGTCAAGAAGTGAATGTTATTCGAATATCCTTATCTATTTTGTTTATATGAATGTGATATGACAACTGGTAATGGTGGAAACATCTTATCATGACAACCATAGATGCAGAAGATATTATCCGTTGAAAAAGTGAATGTACTTTTGATAATAGGTAAAGTCAGCGATTGTAAGCTAATACAAATTCAGTGAATACTGACGGTCTATACAGTAGCTGCTGTGTGTGCGCGGAAAAAGGTATGTGGTGTTTTTACACAGCCCTGGCTCTGTAAATGAATACAAACAAAGTGGTACCGACCACATCACACAACAATAGGCCTGTCACGATAATTACTATATCGCCTTATTGTGCAATATATGAAAATAACCTTGATAATTTTTCTGACTGCGTTAATATTGTATTTAAACGCGTGTTGCTGACATAAGACATAAGTTAAAGTGCTGCGCTGCTCATGTGCTTTTCTCTTCTGTGCTCGTTTCTCTCTCGCTCGCACACATGCACACACACACACACACACTCACACACACACACACACACAGAGCAGACAGCAACAGCTGATAGGTGTTACTCAAGGCCAATGGATATTGAATTGTTTAGGTAAAGGTGTTTTTCCTGACGACTGCATAATTCCAGCTAATTACATTTAGAAGAATAAATGCAAAAATACAGAATTTGTTTTATTTGCTTCATGGTTTGTAGGCTACCTACTTTGCCAAGCAATGAAACTAGTGTAACCAATCACAACAAATCATTAATGTCACACGACAATAGCGGTTTAGAATTGGCAAACATTTTTCAGTTTGCTTGAGTTCGCAGCAAACTGTTTGAGGAGGTAGTTCTCAACAAACACACACTGACGCTGGACGAAGGGTGACAATTTCAATCTAATATATTTGAAATGTTTACACAAAAAGTTCAACCTTCAAGGTCAAAGCAAACCTGTTCGCCACAAACATTTGCCAATTCTGAATTCACCTCTATCATTTTCGGTTTACAGAAAATGTCGCTGCAAACCTGAAATTACTATAGTAAGTTGACATTTTGCTGTTTCTTAATGATAACAATTTTGAGTTTGCTTTAGAAGGCACACTACTTACCCACATAGCCTACGAACACCCATATGAACTGTGTCACTTTCATACTAAAATACTGGATTAAGTTACTGCTCCGTCTGGACAAAATCATTGTCGCTGGTGTAGGGCACATCAATACGTAATTCACAACCTACCTTTACCACGTCAGTGTGCTGGATGCTTGTTTTGAATATAAAGTGTTTTCCGTGTTTCAGTTAAACTTCTCCCTGCTTCCCTCCTTGGATTAGGCCTATATAGTCAGTCATTCCACCGTTGTCTTTTCTTGTCTGCCATTAAAATGACAATAATATCGTGTATCGCGATTAATTCTTGGGCAATTAATCGGCCAACAAAGAAGAGTTATCGTGACAGGCCTACACAACAATATAATTCCAATGTGTGGGGCAGAGCTTCGAGCACGCTATGGCATTGAAGGCAGAGGCATTTTTGTTTTGATAGAGTTGAAAAAAGCTTTCGCCGGATTGACTGACTATACCTTTAAGCCCCCGGTTTGTTTGAGTGTTGCCATTAAATACAGCTTGTTAATCGCTAGCTCTAGTAGCCGCTTTCTCTGGATGTTTCAAGCTTCAACTGAGATGAAACCACAGCAGCCATGTGCTTGGTGGATCAGAGGCGGTAATAAATGTTATCTCATTTACACAACCAGCTAATGCTTTTCTTGCTAATCACTCAGTCTTTCCAAAAAATTACTTCCACATCTCTCTGTCTCTGTCTCTCTCTCATGAACAGTCCATTCAACACTTCCCTGTCCTCATCCATCCCCTCTCTTCAATTTCTTGGTCTCTTGTGGTGCAGGTTTCTGTACCTTCATATCTTTCTTCTCCCATCCTCCCTTCTTATCACCTATTCTGTCTTATTCACAGCCCCTCTGTCTTGATATTTTCTTACCCCCCCTTCTCTCTCTCTCTCTCTCTCTCTCTCCCCCGTCTTATCTTCCTGTTGACAAAGTATGTGTGGGTGGGGGGCCTGGGGGTTATGTCTTTCCTTTGTTGTTCTCTTAACTGATGAATGCAATGTAAATGCAAAGACATCCGAGAGCAGGCCTACCTGATTCCGTCTGGTGGTGGAGGATCTCTGTATTCATACGTTCTCCATCTCTGTGTACACACAAACATATTTAAAGCTGAATGGTTTCTGTAATCCCTCATTAACCACATATCTGCCTGACCGGAAATATGCATGTTTCCTGATTTCATTTTGATTTATGCATTTAGGCAAATCCTAATCAACGACCAAACTACATATCTCAACCTTGTCTGGCTATCTGCAGGTCAATATGTTAAATAGTAGGCTACGCTTACTGCTTAATAGCGGATAGACTGAAATGTATAAATACAATATGGTGCTGGAATAAGGTAGGTAATAAGGAGTGTTCTGAATGAAGTGTTAACAGACCAATTAAAATATACTACCCATTTACAGTACTGATAGTGCTACAGTACGTATCAGCATAAGTTGCAGACACCGTGCTAATTAATGGTAAAGACTGTCAAAACAACATGTATGCTTTTGTTGTTAAATACTTAGAAGCTTTATATTATCACTATAGCATATGCCTCTGTGCTACAAAGTAATTATTTACTGTTCAAATGTGTGTTTTCCTTTGAACAGGCAATTTTCAAATACTTACCGATGTTCATAGCCCACATTTTACAGACTTCTTCAATAAATATAAAATAATTTCATAAATAGAAAGTTTACTTATACATCTTAATATATTGGTCAGTATCAACATGGGAATGTTACAAAAACATTTGAGACATGCTGACAAAATAGTTGTGCTGTTTGCTCTTTTCTTCTATTCTGTACTTGTTGATTTTGAGTGTCTGTCTTCGCAATTCTATTATTCATACTCTAAGGGAGGGCATTTCCCCGCTAGTCCGCATCTTACAGTATGTGGCAAAGACTTCTTTAAAGGTTTATTATTGTCTGAGCATGGACGAGCAACAGCATGTTGTTTGTAATGGTTTTTCCATCTCATAACCCAACATGTATTCCAGTTTGAAGGGAGGAAATCAAAGTGCAGTCTTCAGCATTTCAGCCATCTATCTGACGAGGTACTGTACTTCAAATCCTCTACCCTGCCACCACCGCAGATTAAAACCTCATATTAGGCGTAAATGCTAAATATGTCTCTCTCTTGAGGAGTCCCATTGATTGAAGAAAAAAACAAGTATGTCTGTGTGCTGTGCTACACCTAGTTCTTTGGCAGCTTCAATTAGCTCGAACTCACAGGCTAAATCCTCGTTGCAATTAAAATTCCAATTAGAATTGGAAAAACAATCAACAGTGGAACAGGAGGACAGGCTGGGTAAATATTGGACCACCGCAGTGTCAACACTCGGAGGCACAGCAGGAAGCCTTGCTGTGTATTGTTGGTGGAATGCCATATACAGAGAAATGCCATGGACAATAGCTGAGGGAATCCGGCTGGGACATAATATGCACAATGAGTATACAATACCTATTAGCAGTGCATTGTTGTATAAATAGGGGACAATTGATTTCACGAGTGAACTAATTGGACAAGGATGATTGCATTAGCATAGTGGGGCAATCACTGTGGAATTTGTTCATATCTCTAAAAGGCATTGATCACTAATTTGAAACAGTGAGGCTAAAATGGTGGATAATTGTGTTTCGTGACACAGTTTTGTTTTCAACCCTACATCAAGACCAGCTTGTAATTACGGCTATACAATTTGAATGGTTGGCGTACATTAGGAAGAGGCTGCTCATTTACAAAATGTAAACAAAATAGCAACCTGGAGTTAAAAGTCAATATATAAAACATGTATGACCCGCACCTTTCCCAAACATCATTAATGTTAAATATAAAATAGCTGCCTTCATTTGATTTGATGTAATTTAGTAAAAGTGGGTAATCATCCATCTACTGTACAGTAGCTTGTCGGACTTACCGTTGTTTCGAATACATTGTCTGTGACAGAAGACTGCATATTGTGCACGGAAAGTGTTTGTCCGACGACCTGAGCCCTCCTGGTTTAAACACCATAGCTTGTAACCCCTCATGTGCACACGTAAAGTATAACTAAATACCTAAATGAATATTGATAATATTAACAAATAATACAAAATGATTGTCCACCACTGGGATTCACTGGACTGGTATATATTTCTGCAAAACACTTTCTCTTGAGCTGGGACGGTAATAACAACTCAATATGCTGAAGGCGGCTTGCACTGATGTCATCTGCAAGACCCATGATAAACCACGTTATTATAACAATGAGCAAAACACGACGGCACAACAATATCAGCTGTCAATATCAAAGTTTCTCTGCTTCAAAGCCCCCTCTGAACCATGCAGTTTGTGGCCATAAAAAAGCCTGTTGTCTATATTTATCCCAGATGAATAAAATGTTGCTCCCTTTCCAAGATAGTAACATAGTTCAATATCCTGCTGTGTGGTAAAGCGGCGAGTCGGGGCCTAAGAAAACAGAGGAGAACAATGTGTGATTTGCTAAATAGCACACATGCCAATACAGGCACTCACGCACATGTAAGCCCACACGCATCCACACAAGATGTACAGATACAAGAGCATGCATACTGTACACTACACATGTGCGCGCACACACACACACGTGGGCGCGCTGAGATACACCAGATGAAACATTCAGAGATTTAAAAAAAAGAACTGTTTTACAGTAATACAGAAAAAGAGAAGAAAAATAGAAGAAAAAAAGAAAAAAGAAACTGAGAAAAAGCCCCAAGTCAACCGCAACTTCAGAGCTTCACACATGGCAGGGTGAGAGCTTGGCTGCTGGGGGGAGTGTCAAAGCGAGGGCCCTGTCTGAGGAGATTTAGGCCCGGGCCAGAGATGAAACGATGCCTAACCTCAACACAGAGCCTGCGGTTTGCTGCCTTGCTGTGTGTGTATGCAAATGGTTTTTCAGCTTGTGTGTGTGTGTGCCAAGGGTATGTGTCTGCATGTGTGTGTGTGTGTGAATTCCTCTGCTTGTGTGCATGCACACGTCATCTCTGTGGTCCACATTTCATTAGCGGTCTCTAACTTCCCCTGCAACATCTGAGTCTAATCGTCTGTTTCCTCTGACATGCATCTGACTAATGAATGTCAATATTTGGGTTCCAGCAACCAGGATAGAAAGACATCGCTTTATGGAGGCTGAGAATAGCGATACAGAGTTCTGTGTGTTTGACTGTGCTCCATAAACATGCGTGCCTTCGTGTGCATGCAATAGTGTGTGTGTGTGTGTGTGTGTGTGTGTGTCTGTGTGGGGGGGGGGGGTAAGGGAGGCAGCATGATAAGACTATGGACTATGTAAATGTACAATTACCCATAATTAATGTGTGTTTCCTAGTGCACCTCGTTGTTCCCTATTAATCTGTGTTTCTGGTCTGTACAATTGTTTGTGTGTATATGCTTTCATAATAAAGTACTATTAAGGGCAAGCAAGCGTGTGCCCCGATGGCTGAGTGTTTTCACAGGTGAACAGTGGGACTATAAAATGCAGGTCGCGACACAGAGAGAGATATTCCAAAAAAGGTAAAAAATTAACTGATTAAGAAGCTAAAAGAAGAGCTACTAGAAGGATCATTGTTTGTAAAATAGCTAGCCGGTAACGGCAACAGCCGATGATTGACATGGAGGCACGCAACAGCGTGTCAGAGTGCAGCAGGAAACAGGATAACTTCCAGGCCTGTTCCCTAAACTCTCCCTCTACTGAGACAGAGGTTATCACCATAATATACCCCTCAGAAGTCACAAATGAGAGTACACAGAAAAGATACAAACAGAAACTTCTAAAAGAGAGACCAGATACACTGTTCTGTGACTCCAAGGGAGGTAACATAAGCAACCTCATCTTCCTGACAGACTAACCTCTTGCCTGGCATTCTGCTATCAGGGCCCAATACCCTCTCCACAAGAGAGAAGGCATCTCTACTGGGTGGAAATTAAGATAAAAGCCCCGTGTCCACCAGCGTTATTTGTCAATTGATTCCACTGATTCCAATTCCAATGGCTTCTACAAACACCAGGAGCGTGGCGTGGCGTGGCGAAGGTTCCCCCCCTTTAATTTCCTATGGAGTCAAGTGACAGCACTCACGGGGGATTCTGGGATGGCTGGTGTCGCAGAACTTCGACGAAGGCAGAAAATATTTCAGACTGTAGCGAACTTATGCAAATTTGAACAAAGTTTTGCAAGGCGATGGCCTATCAGGAGAGAGAGAGATGTGTCCATGCTTTGTTTATGTTGTTGCGTCAAAGGTTCCTGCACTTCTGTTCCGATGACAGTAGATTTTCCTGTGAATTCATAGCCGGAGCTTTATGATCTCCAAATGTGTATTAGAAAACAAACTTCAAAAAACATGGGTGGTTAAATGTGTCAGAGACAGATTTTTGGTGTTGATGGTGGCTGTAAAAAAAAAAAGATCATATATGTTCTAGCCCAGCGCTACGTTATTACTGCATCATCACTCCTCTGTTTTTGCTGTCACATGTAGAGAAATGAGTCATGGATACACACTTTTAAAACAGTGGATTACAAACTACGTTTAAAAAAAGCCAATACAGGAAAACAAAGGGCAAGCCCACAAGCGGCCATCGAATGGCCTAAGAGAGGAGCAGGGCCCTCACACTGTCTCTACCACTGTGAACCTACACAAGACTGGCATAGTAATAGTGCAACGCAACCTACCCTGCTCCCAACACAGCTTTCTCTGCATTAAAGAGAGGCCACAGCGGGAGAAGGCCAACCTCCATGAGGTAGAGAACCCACTCGCTTCCAGCTACCCTGCAGATGAACACCCCCCCAGAGGAGGATCAGAACATACCCAGCTATCCCTGCTACACTGTTCCTTTGCAGACATGAAGGGCAAGCTCACCCAGCTGGAGGTAGAGCTATTGGAATTGACTGGTCAACACACTACAGATAGAGAAACATAGTATTCCAATCCAACAGAGAGAAACAGAGCAAGAAAGCTACAATAACTAGCTGGCCACTCTGCGGACAGCGGTGAGAGAACTACAACAGGAGAGAGAAGACTACAGGGTGCAGCTGTTTACACTGAAAGAGGAGGTAAGGGAGATTAAAAAGGATAGAGAATGATACAGGAACAAGCTGGCTTTTCTGTAAGAAATAGTTCAAGAAAGAGCGAGAACAGCACAGAGCTTGAGAGAGCTTCATTCCCACTCTGACTACTGCCCCAAACCCTTTACCGGTTCCCCAAGCAACAGGCACCAGACACCAACCAGACCCCATCAAGACACGATCCACAGACAACCAGCTCCCAGCAGACCCGCCCAAGCCCAGCCCACAGAAGACCCCGCCCAAGCCCAGCCCACAGCCAACCAGCTCCCAGAAAAACCACACCAAAGCCCAGCCCATAGAAGACCCCGCACAAGCCCAGCCCACAGAAAACCCCGCCCAAGCCCAGCCCATAGCCAACCAGCCCACAGAAGACCCCGCCCAAGCCCAGCCCACAGAAAACCCTGCCCAAGCCCAGCCCATAGCCAACCAGCTCCCAGAAAAACCACACCCAAGCCCAGCCCATAGAAGACCCTGCACAAGCCCAGCCCACAGAAGACCCCGCCCAAGCCCAGCCCACAGCCAACCAGCCCACAGAAGACCCTGCCCAAGCCCAGCCCACAGAAAACCC
>JAODTR010058293.1:0-17231 GCA_025399935.1 Amblyopsis rosae
GCACAGTTCTGATTAAAAACAGACGAGAATTGGACAGCAGTAGAAGGGTTAATAACACGACAGCGCCGAGCAGCAGCGCGAGTTTTAACTGTATTATAGGAGAGAACAGTCTCAAATACTACAGGCATATGATCAGAAAATACTGCGTCACAAATCTGTAAATTAAGAACAGGCATACCATAGGATAAGACCAGATCAAGTGTGTGTCCGCGTTCCTGTGTGGGACCAGACACAGACTGGAGAGGATTGAAGAGGAAATAGTCTGTTCCAGTGTTTGAGCTTATTATATACAAACTCATATAACGTTATTATTATTATTATTATTATTATTATTATTATTATTGTTGTTATTATTGTTGTTATTATTAAAAAACATATTAGTTATTATTTATTAGCTGCGTGTGTGCGACATTATATTAACATTTCATATATTATTGTCTGCAGCTTGGGGGACCAGGTCAATAGTGTTAGCCTATTATCAAGTGGTGAGTTGTTTGTGGAGGATGAAAATAAGATGACATACGCTTGGAACATTCTGCATCCATCCTTTGTGAAGCAGACAGGTAAGCAACCTTCTGCAAACAAGCAGCAATTCATTTAGCCCCTAAATTAGTTTTTCTCTCCATGCATCCATAGGAAATGTGTGTGAGTGCGAGGGAACTATTATCCCTGGTCTGTTCAATTATTGATTGGCGAGTGCCAGAGGGTGAGAGCCAAAGAACAATGCGCACAGGGCCAAATACATTTGTGTTTCATTTGTATTTCCATGTTTGGCCTCCAGGTTTTGCCTTTCCCTCGTTTACTGTAATCTTATTATCCTATTCGTAATGTTGTTATAACAATCTGATTACTCTAATCTGATCATACTATAATCATAATATTCCAATAGTAATGTTACTGTGTTTTCATCATACTGTAATGTTCTGTAGTACATACTGCATAGAGAGCTATCTTGAATACTGCATTCTGATGTATGTTCTAAGAATGAATGTAATCTTATCGTACATTCTGATTGTTTCTCATGTCCAGTGGACACCAACCCAGCAGTCTCCTTACATTAGTCTCCACACCCCATGCCTCTCCCAATCCCAGCTTTTCACCAGCACAAGACATTATTTCCACATTGAACAAGACCGGGCTTTCTTTCTTTCGCACCCCCCAATATTAACCGTCGGTAGCCTGACAACACAACTCAGAGTCATTCTGTAGTGAGTTCCTGCCTACAGGAAGATTTGTTTAAGTCTCCCAGGCCTATAATGTTGTTATGAGCTATCACAAGGTACACAAGGTTGTATCGGAGTATAGGCCAAACCAGCCAGTAGTTATGACAACACTACTTAATCCTACATGTTAGGCTTGTCAGGATATCTGTCACATATGCAGCTGCTATACAATACACATTTTTCTGCACTCATGATACAGGCGTCATTTCTGAGAATGAATGCAGATTCCCTGCAGCAACCTCTGACCTAGCTGATAAGAAGCTTTTTATTTCTTTAATAAAAATGAGCAGATTTAATAACAACTCATAACAGTGACATTTATGTCTCACTGCAACCGGGCTGCATGATTAGCAGTTAATTAGCTTGCCTCTAGGTTATTGATTTTCCTTTCACAGAACTTGCTAACTCCAAACAGGCAGCTTGATTGGCAGGGGTCCTGGCTGTGGTTCAGAACTATTCATAATCTGCTCCAAGCCTCCTTTGCTGGATATCTTTCTCTGTGGTATGGAATAAATAAGTTTTGCTACCTTGATTATGTTGTTGTGCGCGGTATGGCGGCGCTGCGTGCAGAGAACAAGCATCTTAATGCCAGCAATTAGGAAGTAACCGTTGGTTCACGTCAGGCTATGCTGACGATTGTTTTGTTGTTTTTTTTTGTAGGGTTTGAATGTAATTACCGCTAACGCAAGACACTCTGATGTTGAATAACCTGTCACTTTACGTACATCGACAACACACACACACACATACACACACACCCACACAGATTCAAAAGCATTGTTAGCTAGCAACGGCTAATCATTACTCAGGCAAAAGGCAACAAGCACAAGCATATTCATTTAGAAAAATGCTCAGACATTTCCATAATAGGTGCTTGTACAACAGGACACCCTCACTAATGAGGTCTTTAGGTTTGTAGACACATTCTATGCATGCATTTGTACAATAACACCACTAATAGAAGATGAAATGCTACATTTGGTTATTTAAATATGGTAACCAAACCAAATATTGAGAGCGATGCTGGAGATAGATTGTTAGAACAACTCTCCCTTTAATGCCATATAGGGGCTCCCTTAGAAGCTCAGTGTTACATTTTGAGAATACATCGCCAAGGCTGGGATAGTGTTGTGTGGTGCGGTCTGCACCACTTTGTTTGTGTTCCCATTTACAGAGCCAGGGCTGTGTAGCAACAAGCAAGTACACACAACGGCGATATTTGCTAAATTTGACTAAAAGTGTATTAGTGTATTGCTTACAATTGCTTACCGAACCTTTAATCTGAATTGTCAAAATGTGGATTTACATTGCTTTATGCCCATATTATATTGTATGAGTTACTTTTAAATAATAATAATAATAATAATAATAATAATAATAATATACTGTGTATATCTATATACTAAATTATATCTACTAAATAATATGATCATCCATCCATCCATCCATCCTCATCCGCTTATCCAGAGTCGGGTCGCTGGGGCAGCAGCTCCAGCAGGGGACCCCAAACTTCCCTTTGATCATGTGTAGGCCTAATACATAATTGCATAACAACCAGACCACCATACCTGGTTGCTTTCTGGCTTGTGCCCTCTGGGTGCTGACCTATGACCTATGACATAACAAGAGCCTGGTTATGTCATTGAGCTGGTTACCTGTCTGTGCAGCATCTGAAGTTAATGGCCTATTTCAATCAGTCATATAGCATCAGCCAATCACAATGTTGTTTTATATCAACCAATGGCATCAGCCCAACACTGCTTTCTTGCTCTGCTTTCTGCTGGAGACTGTGTGTGTGTGTGCGCGTGCATGTGCGTGTGCGTGTGTGTGTGTGTGTGCGCACGTTTGCATGTGAGGGCATGTGTGAAAAATCCAAAAGTCAGGTTTAGCAGATAATATATCAGGTACCATTGAGTGGAAAAGGGCCAATAGTGTAAATATACAGCACCCAATTAGAAGTGGTGATGTCTTTTAAATGAAATGTAGATCAGTGATCGTGTAATACTATAGTGGCTTTAATATCCAGAATCTGCCTGTGTACACCGGTGGATATTATGGTTCCCAGAGATGTTGGCTCTTTCTCAGAGAAGTGCTACTCGCAGGGTAGCGTGGCATTGTTCAATACCACCATACTATTTTTGGTTACAATGTGGAGGAGGCATTTTGTGTTGTGTCACTGTAAAAATGACAAGAAAACGTCTACTTTTCTACACCATCTCCTGCCACACATTGTGCTGCTTTTTATAGAAATATTTATGTGTGTGCAGACATGTCTCGATGGGTGTGGCCATCATTAGTCACTTCAAGCTAAAGGTATAGTAATCTATTGCAAGTTAAATGTAAGATAATACACTTTTTTATCAAATTCAACAAATATCGCCTCGCATTTCGCTATTTTACCATTCTCTGTGCGTGTTCTAAAAATAATCCGGAACTTCTGGACCGCCCTGGCTCCATAAATAGCAACATAAACAAAGTGGCGAACACCGCTCGTATCAACAAAGCCGTAGCACTATGTTTTGCTTCACAGTGCATTTCGACGTGTGATGTGGCTATACTGTTTTGATCTAAGCTCAAATTTAACAAGAATGATTGACCCCGCCTTTAAAGGCTTAAAACATGGGGAACATTTGCATTTATCTTTTAGGTTCACTCTTCAATTATGTAATATTCTCCCAGCTCGCTGTTCATCTTACACCTAGACTATACTGCAAATCTTTGCTCACCGGATTACCAGCCTCCACTACTACAGTAGACACACACACAAAAATGCATGTTCAAAATGCTGCAGCACATCTGGTATTCAACCAGCCAAACACATTCACTGGCTCCCTATCACGGCAAGCATTCGAGACACTGGTGCAGAGCATTGTCCCACCAATACCTCCAAGCAATGATCTGGTCTCAGGCTCTAACCCACCAGAGAGTGCTTCCATCTAGCACCTTGGATGGCTGACTGGTACCGCCCGCGCTGTGAGTGCACTCAGTCTTAGCTCTTCTCTCTCCTGACGCCACAATGGTGGAATGAGCTTTATGCAGCAGTCAGGACAGCATAGTCACACTACCTATCTTCTGCACAAGATGTAAAACCCACCTCTTCAGATTCAGATCCTACCTTGGTACCCCAGCCACTGACCTTAACATTCCCACTAACAGAAGTTTTCAATGCTGATCCTGTCTTATCTCTAACCCTATTTTAAAAAGATGGGTACCATACAGAGGAATGCTTAGCACTTAGGCTTGGCAGGGGCAAACACCAAGGGGTGTCCCTTTAACATGCTTCTTTTAAGATTCTATACAAATCACTTGATTCGCCGCAAAGAGTTGTTTGGGCCACGGAGCTCAATTAAAAAACATTACTTCTTTTAACGCAGTTAATAGCAAAAATTAATAATTCCATTTGGAGGGAACTCCCTGCGGTTCGTGCCACGCTGAACAGCACATGAATGATGGGTGCTGAGTAATTTGACTGTTGAGCTGCTTGTCTAACACACCAATCATCAAGTGCTCTATCACGTGTGCACTAGCAGCCCAGGGTCCTCTTTCTGAGGGGACAAGTAGATGAAATACGGTGGCACTCCCCTCTCTGCGGCCCTTACTAAGCTGTCACCAGGACGGGGCGCCTGACAAGCATAAATTATGTTAATAGAATTTAATAAAAAACACTTTATTCCAAAGGTTTCAGTACTTTGAAATGTCAAGATGATCTAGTGCGCTACCTTGAGAGAACTCCAAAGCTTAAGTTAGAGCACTAAAATATTAAAACAAGAAATTGCGATCCCTCATGAGGAATAGCAGTGCGTGATGAAAAATGAAGAACGCGCCAGCGCGTTTCCCAGGTGGAGTTTTCTCCGTTTATTAATTGATCTGAGTGGCGAATCTGGTTCTCCATTATGCCTCAGTATAATGAGGAAGATATGAAGCAGATCTGAGAATGTTTTAATGAAAGAATTGCCAATATAATTATTTTTTTTGTCCATTCCATGCTGTAATTTTAGACCACGCTGTTCTCGGTATCTTATAACAGTTATAATTAAGTAAGAAATTGGGCTTTTGTGTTAAAGGCGGTGATTGGCATTAACGTCTATTGAATAACTGAATTATCAGAAAATTATTCTTACAAAAAATACAAAAGTCTCTGTGTTTTGTTAATAGAACGTCTAGAGCCCCACCCCCACCCCACACACAGGCCCTATCGTCCCTTCAAACACGTCTATACACACGGGTGCCTGCTCACGGCGCGCACACGCACACACACAACACACACACAATCTGTAAACACACAAATGCACACAGTGTGGGGAAACTAATTACGGAGAGACAATGGAAATTATCCAGTGCCAGTTGTTAATTGAACTATTCCATTGTTACCATGACAAAGTGTTTATTGATTGCCTGTTCCCACTCCCAGCAAATGCCCTTAGCCCGGTGGTAGATTCTGGTAAGACATGCAGTTCACGCAAGGTAATGCCAGGGTGAGGGTCAAAGCACACACAGACAGACACACACAGCCCTGCTAACGTATTCCACATTGTTCACCTGCCTTGGGAGAAGACATTGTGATGAGATGCCTTTTCATCATGTCATGTTTCTAATGAACAGAATGAACAGACCCATAACTAACATGAGGTGTGTTTACATGATGCCTCAGTGAAATCATTGAGCCATTGCCATAGTTTCAGTTCTTTATAAAAGATTGATATTGCCATACTGTTTTTTTTCTTCAAGCTACAATTTCTAAAATTACACAGCGGGGATGTAAAATTAAAATGGCCTTCCCAAGTTCTGGCATCGTTTGGCAAACGAGCATCTGCCAAAAATATTCCTGGCCTCAGTTTTTTCCTAATATTTGCCAGCAATCCAGGTTATTATAGAGTAGCGACATGATTAAGCAAGTTTATGGTGTTAGTCTTTCCCGGCATACCTTAGTGAAAGGGTTCAGGCCAAAGGGAGTATAAGAAACAATCTCAAAAAGGCAGAAAGCAAGTGAAAATATCAAGGAACCTGAATGATAGAGAAACTGTGAATGTACACACACACACACACACACTGAGGTGTTATTCTGGTGCTTGGCCTACGAGTTCAATTACAGCACGCAGAAGGTTAAATCAATAACATTTAAATTGCTTATGGTAATCACCTGCACTCCAATTTCGGGGATCAGCATAGGCAATCTGCTGACCCTTGCTGTGCTTCGCCACGGATTGAAACATACTAAGAGGAGCCATCGGGCATGGTGGTTCCCGGATTTCCAACTCAGCGTAAACTAAACATGTTTTTGTGTGCGAGCGTGTTACATGATGTCGACTACTTGTATGCGGAGCGTGTCCGGGAAATTTACGCGACCCCAAGGCTGAGGAAACCATGTCAAAACACACTGTATATATTTTTTGAAAATAGGCTGTTCATTACTGAGTTGCCTATTTGGTTAGAGGCATATGTATGTCGTACAGCAACACATTCATGCTTTCTTGTGTGTAATCTGCATGGGTGTGAAGGGGATATGCGGTGATTGGGTTGTGCCAGCGGCACTGTGCGACAAGAATAACTGTAGGCGCGTCACTGTTGCAGACAATCGACACAAAAGCTGGGATGAAAATGGGCATGGAACTTTGGGAACGCTCGAGAGGATAGCCCCCATTTGTACACATCTGCTACTGTTGCAGAATGCCTTTCTACCACTAGAAATAAACGAAAACGTGGCCTCAAAATGTCCACCTGGTGGTACCTAACTGATTCATAATTCTCTCCACCAGGCCACGAGTTGGATTCCTTTCTAACCGTTCATTAATTTTTCAGGACCAATGGTACTGTTGTATGACATAAATCTCTGCCCCATCTCTTTGAAGCTGTGCCTAATTAAGAGCCTGTAGAGCAGACTACAATGAGACACAGGGCACATCCAAAGAGTCTGGATGACAGCTAATGAAACCAGGACACATCAGGCTGAACAGGCAGTAGGTGTGTAGGCAACTCTGAGCCTACATATAGTGAGAGATGCCAATGTATCTAGTCAGATTATAGGGCCAATGGCACTTGTGACTAAAAGGGTATAAGATACTGTAATACAAAACATGTAAACATATACTGTAAGTAGCCTGTAGCCAGAGATTAAAATAAAACACTCAAAAGGTTTGATTATCTTAGTGATAATATTGGCACCACACATCTGGGATAATGAGTATAGTCTTAATGCATTAGCATATAGTTTGTGTGTGTGTGTGTGTTTTATTGTTACGCCTTGTCAAATTAAGCTATCTTATCTTAACATACCATGATGCATCTGATGTACTTGATCCAGATGATAAATCTATCTGTCTCCATCAGTTGTGTGCACTTACAAAACAGCTGGTTTAGATATGTTTTCTAAATACTGCTTTTTAACCTTTCACAATGCACGTACGTGTGCTCACAGTAAGCCATATGGCACATGGAGGTGAAATGACTTGGTGACTTGAGTACACGAAACAGAGAGGCTGTGCAAACATCCACTCTGCAATACAAGATGCCTGCATGCCTTCAGAGCAGCCGCCCTCAAACGTTTTGAACCATGACCCCCCTTTCCTTAAAAATAATTGATGCATAACCTGTTACCCTTCCAAGGACACTTGTGAGGGTTGCAAACTTGCAACCTTCATGTTTCTGCACAAAGTAGCAATACATGCTAACACTGGCCAGAAAAAAAGCACATATTTGTAAACCATTTTGGAAATCATAAAAATAAAATCCAATATATCAAAAAACGACCTGACAGACAGCCCTCCAAAAGGGCCTTGTGGTCCCAGCGGGGTGCCACTTTGAGTACCACTGCTATTGAGAATAGGATATCGGGATAAGACAAACCATTACCCATAATATAAAGAGGTTCTTTATTACAGAGCCGAGGTGTGGCCGGGGTCGTTCATTATACGGCCCAGTTCGGTGAAAAGAGCCTGGGCGCTCCTCCCCCTCCGCTACAGCAGTGAAATGGCTAGCGCGTCTGAGGAATGAGGGACCCTGGAGGTGCATGAGTCCTGAACAAATGAGCTCCCATAAAAACCCCTCTTCTTATGCAGAGGACAGAGCACAAAGAGCGGCCTTCATGGCAGGCTTCTCCCCGGATACTGTGCCCTCCCGTTGATTTCACTTGTGCGTTGTGACACCAGTCACCTTCATGTGCCGTGCAAAGCGCACACCATCTTACCGCGTTACAGGTCATTCGCTTACTGTTTTTTAAAAAAGAAAACTACTCTCAATAAAAACGGCACGAAGTGTTGTGTTTGTATACATACGTCACACCCTGCCTTACAGCTTCTCTCGGCTGGGTAGGAAATTAAATAAAAGCTCTTTTGTGGGGCATGCAGAGGAATGTTTTCAACAAAGGTAATGACTTTAATTGGCTGGAGCTGAGACTCATTTATGAGCTGCACCTGGTCTATAAATGAGTTCTAATGAGGAGCAACTCAGTTGACTTTTAAAATGCCTCCCTCTAGTGGAAACTTCATAGCAGTCACATTGAGCTATAGTTCATCCTAACAGTGGTAAATATATAATTGTAAAATGGATTTAGAACGTAATTATAGTCTGATATACTGTACAAATACATTACAACCACTGTCATTTCATATCTCAAAGGGAAACTAACTTTTCATTTGGATGCAGATTATTAAAATGTTCAAATTCAAAAGATGAACTGCACATTATCCTCCAAGTTTGACTAAAATAACAACCTTGATCATTTGTCTTACAAAATGTATTTGCAAATACATTTCACAAATATTTCTGAACCATGTCTTCAGATTCTAAGCGTTAATGAAACACAAGTAGGTTAATAATGTACTGTATGTTTATTTATACAGCAGGAGCCTACATGGTAGTTGTGAGCTCATTGCTTTACAAGCCAACAGAACACATACAGGAAAGGTATACATGCTGAATTTAATGGCCACATGAAATGATAGCATGTACCTTATTGAATGAACTAATGTAGGCTATATGGCTCCCCTGGGAAGATGAGGCCTTTTGGTCGTAGCTATAGCGACCCTGCCTACTACAGGTACAAGACTGCACTAAGCACATTGAAAGCCATGCAGATAGTAATGACCATCCCCACTAGCCAGCACAGAGCTCTGCTGGGCTGAGGCAGTGGGCGAAGGTAGGCTAGGGTGTGACATACGCGCGAGCCCGTAAACACCCGGAAGTACAGCAGGGCGGAAGAAAGATCCGGTCCCGTTAGAGTGTACAGCAGACCAACCACAACAAAGGGAATGATGTTCTCCAAGTCATTCAGGTGGCATCTGTAGAGAAGTTTAGTTGACGGTTAAAAAAAACACTTGTTTGCATAAAAAAAAAAAACCCACAATGCTAGTTTTCAGAATAGTTTACCTTCTGACACGTTCTACATCAGGATCAACGCGGATCATTTTCTTTCGTTGTTCTTCTGTGGCGGCACCTAATGCCGTATCTTCCATATTTGCATATACCTGGAAGGACGTAGTGTCAAGTATTGTAGTTGGAACCAAATACGTACTGCACATAAATAAGGTTACAGTGTTACGTAGGCTATGGATAACTACCTTTTTCGACATGCGAAAATAAGCGGTCATAGGTGCCATAAGCATCATCTTCAAAATGACAATAGTGGTGTAGGTGGAGAAAGCCAAAAAGACCTCACTGTCCATGTCGGTCAGCTTTGCCATTTCCCCTCCGAGAAACCACACTGCAGAACAGCAGAAGATGCAGAATTAATGAGGGTCTAAATGTGATATCCCTGGCCTGCTGTAACAGCAAACACGTCTATTACATGCCCAACAGCTATGGAAAGGACACTACGATCTGTGGAGTAAACTGCAGATTGAGATAGTCTTATTTAATCGCTTGGTACGTTCTTATTTTGTGGCCTGGCATACTACTGCAGGCTTCTACAGACATATGCCATTAACAGTCGCTTTCCAACAAGAAGACAACTATCAGATGAGGAATTCAACACAAAAGCACATTACATGGCCTAAAGCTAAAATAGATTTGCATAACTGTTTCTTACCTTCTCTTTCAAAACGTCTTAGTCACTATGAGCAGGAAAAAACAAATCTGTATCTGGTGGACATTCAAGGCCAATGTGCAAATTTTTTTTTCATTTTGGATTTTTGCCAATTATTGTGAAATTCGTGGTTAAGCCACTTCCTTTTTTGGTGCCAAGCCAACTAGGCTAAACTGGTTAGTAATTATTAATTGAATATACCGGTACTCTTCCTTGTCCATCTAAATATCCATGCCAATGACCCAGAAAGCATGGTTTGCCTCAGCACAGTATTTTGTTTATGACTGTGGGTCCCCAATCCTAATGCATGAGCTGTAATCAAGCTTCTGCAGAGACTGATAATGACCCATTTATTTGAATCAGGTGTGTTGGAGCAGGGAGACAGCTACAACATGCAGGGCAGTAGCTCTCCAGGACAAGGATTGGGCACCCCTGGTTTACATGAATAAGATAGCATTTATATTTTTATCAGTTGCTATTAAATCCCTTATAGTTGGAATGATCTACCTTCAGAAAAAGCTGCAACACAATTGTGACTGAAAGCATATTATTGAATAAACACCCCCACACCCACACCCACCATGCTGGTTTGACCCCCTTGTGGCCAGAAATAATACACAACCATATTATTAAAAACGAAATGTGTGGTTAAAAAGAACCCAGAACAAATAAAGAATAAATAGTCTTCAAGGGAGACGTATTACGAAGTGGCATTAAAAACCAATGACAGGATGTTGATCTTTTAGTAGTGAACGGACTGTCTGTCAGAATTAAACCATATTGCTGTTATGTATTACCTCAGTGTGAAACCTGTGCCACGAGGAATCATTTCAGGGGCGGGGGCTGCCTTGTTAAGTGGAGTTAGAGAGGTTTCTGCCGGATGGGAATGTCTCTGTTTGGCCTGAGGCATCTTCTCCATTATTTGACATGTTGAAACATCTCCAAGCATGACGTTAATGACAGGTGACAAGCTTAGAGGCATCCTCAGTACTTCCTCAACTGTGTACCCTCTATAGTGATGGCTGGTTGATTATTGCCATGATTGGGTTTAACACGTTCTTGCACCCAATTATACTGATGTTGTCTCGGGGACGTTTCAGAAAAGACCTCCCTCCTTCCTTATGTTGATGTGAGGTAATGAAATAGTAGGCCCTTCTTTTTGTATCTTATACTCTTATGCCATTTGTTCCTTTGTAAAATCCTCAAGAAGCAAAAGGTCCTTACATTAAATAAAAGACTGCAAAAATGTCCTTTTGGTTATTTTTTATTATATATATACATGTAATGTTAGGAGAAAATTGCAGGAAGTTGTTCCTGCTGTTAAAATGTTAAAGCTTTTTTACAAATTTTGTCAAATTTAGTATAGCTAGTTAGTTATCATATTTATTTAATATCTACTCGCTACCTGACCATTCTGTATGCATTCGGAATACATTATCTGGTGTTTCTACATAGACCTGGCTCTGTAAACAGGAACACAAAATAATGCAGCCCACACTACAAATTATCCCAGCCTTGTAGGGGCGGGGCTTCTGACGGAGCCCTCGATATGGGATTGGCATAATGTACTGAGATGTTTTTGTTTTGATAAAGTTCAAGTATCAACAAGCTTACTCCAGAATGACTCGCTATACTGTACCTTTAAATGGTATATACCAACATATAAAAATGTAATGCATGTCACAAATGGCCAATTTTTATAATGACAAATATAGACTAGATATAATGTACAGAGTGACACCACGAAACAGTAAAACAAAGATGCATAAATGCTTTTACAGGTTGGTTTATTGTGTGCAAAGTGTAAGGTGAAGTTACTTGCCATAGAAAACTATATTTCTATGACTTTGTACTAATTTGACCAATCAGATAAAGCAACTGCGATAACCTGTGTTCATCCTGTAGTTGGTGCTCTTTCTGTGGTTTATCTTTGCTGTATGGTTGCTCTATATATTTAGGCATGAAATTGGCTGAATCAAGCCACTTGTCGGATTTGTACTTAACTGACTTCTAGATGCAGATAGACAACTGCTCATTTATAGTTTACAATATGACCCAAACGTTTGTGAGGTACAAGACATACCAAATCCTGAAAAACCTTGTAATCAAAAACAAATCTATCCATTTGTTCACTTTGGGGAATATAGCTGGTGAACATCAATACTTTTAGAAATCACAAACAACTAACAATGTAATATTTTCAACGTAGAAGGCTGATAATGTCAGATATTAACAAAATTTGGGGATAATATTCTCCCAGGAGTTATCAGAGCATGATGATCACATGGTTAAATATAAACTGATTGGCAGAAGAAATTGTATACCATATCCTCATTATATACCCTGCTGGTATCACTCACTCATAAAGAGACAAATCCCAAACAAATGTAATTTTCACAGATGGATATGAAATATCACAGATGGAAATCAAACTATCCAGGATTAAGGCTGTCATCCTTTGTCTGAGATGAGTTTGCAGGATATTCTGCAAGAAAAATAATGTACTGTGATTTCCCACAAGGAGCACTAGGCAAGCAGTTGCATTGATTCCTCACCAGACTCGCCAGTAATTGGGATGCTGGCTGTGATACGCTGCCATTGATTTCTCATGGAGGCTAGGTTATGCTGGAGCAGGACAACAATGACTAAATAGCAGGCTGCCCAATGATCTTAATGCCACAAGCCAAGCATAGTATTGATTTCATTACAGAATGCCTCCTAGGTTCTGGGCACATACATTTTTTTTATTGATCAGTGGTGGTGTCCACATTACTTTCAGTATTGTCACATGCACGGCAGTTGGCCAATCAATGGTCGTGGAATGCTGAGTGCATGAGATTACATAGGTACAGTGGGGTGCGATAAATTTCCCACAGTTCAATCTGGGTTGGGAAAGGTGACCCCAATTGACAGTATTGATAAGTGCGAGGGCCTCAAACCTGTGGGATAAACCATAGATATTGAGTGATTAACTTGTCCAATTGGGTTTCATTTGATCCTGTCCACATTTTGTGGCCCCAGGGCGGTAAGCGAATAGGAAATCACAGCAAGGCACCAAGCAGTAGAAACTCCTCGGATAAGACTCTATTGATGATTTGTTGGTAGTAATTTGTTCAGCCAGAGCCACAGAGTAGAGGAACGGCTTTCTGTCTTCACCATGAGGGGCTTCAATTGCCAGTGTGGACTGGCTAAACATTTTAATCTACAACATAGACTTGACTCAACCAATTATATGAATTTGTTATTGTCTATCTAAAAATAGGCAATTTATTATGAGATGTATTATTATTATTATTATTAGTAGTAGTAGTAGTAGTATTAATTGTATATTTGCGGGAATTTATTTTTCTATAGTGCAGAATCTTAGTTTAACCTGTGTCAAATGTCGGCTAGCGCACACATCACATCCTGATATATAAACCATATTACTACCCTTGTGCCAGCATATTTCCCACTGCTGTACTATCCAGAACACAGCAACTCTAATTAAGTTTGTTTTATTTTTAAATTAATGTTGTAAATTCATTGTCATTGTTTGGCTTCAACCATATTTAAAATGTGTTTTCTGGGAATGTCTTCATTATGTCGTAGAATTATATCAAGCATAATGCACAGTCAAAATCCATGTTTAAAATGTACTTCACAAATAGAATAGGGTTCTGATTCTGACTAATGCCTAAGTAATGAACTAATGCTTGTAATGGCCTTTTCCTAATGGAGGTGGCCTGCCCCTGTGCTTGTCTAGGGTAGGCCTTGGGATGTGCAGACTTGATGCCCCACGGACCTTTCCCTTTCCAAATGGCTCTTAATGAAGAAGCTCATTAAGGATCCGTGGTTGCTTTGCACCGTTAATGAGGGCCACACAGCTGCTCATTAAGCTCACAGCTTTAGGGTTTGTCTTCCAACCAACCTTTGATAATACATCAGCACAGCAACCGGGGAGAAAAATAAAAAATAAAAACCAACACATTACAACCACCTATTTAACAACCTGGTTGTTGGTTTGTGTGAGCCTGATCCCTTGTACCACTGGCTGCAGGTCATTTAGCACTGTGGCACTCAAACAAGCTTAGCACATCTGACAGCATTTAGCAGAAGCCTGTGGCACTTTTGAGGTCGGGAAAAAATTTGAGCACACGGGGCTCAAGAATTCCCTCAGGGGTCATGGACCGACCATCCACTTGCTATTAAATCTTGAGCTTTTGAGTTGCATAAATAGAATTGTGAAAGATTTTGCTTTGGTAGGCGTAAGCATCTTTAGCTTGCCAGTAAAAATGGTTTATGATGCATATAGAAAATATAAATGACTCATCTCAGTGTGTGCTTTAAGTGTCATCAACCCCTACATTTACGTTGTACTTGTTCCTTTACACTGAACAGATGGCATTAGGCTGCTCTACATTCTGTATCTCCATTTTTATTCAAATAAGTCATATTTTCCCTCAGACCTTATGAGCAGAGGCACCTGTTCCTATTTGTAATGATACTGAGTTTCACCACATTCTGTCAGTGACTATTTAAATTAAAAACCACCTTATAAATTACGCCTGCTCGATTGCTAGCAGGGATAATATTTTCAATAGGCTTTGCAAATCCTCAGTGCACTCAGTAATACTTTTCTTTGTTTCTTTTTGCGGAGAAAAACACAAGATGTCTTTGCTGTAAGTATCGGCGCAGAGAATTACATACTACACAGACACAAGCCTTCCACCAGCAGTTCAACGCATCACATGACTTTTCCCAACATAACGGGTAGGTGCAAGGAAATCTCACATAAATTGAGATAATTGCAGACGGCAGGCCACGTTAACTGGTAAAGTAAATCCACAGCGCCTCTCCTTTCCTTGCTGGTGATCAGGGGGGTACGCAGGGTCCAGCATCCCTACTTGGCGGGTGGGTGGGTGTGGGAGGGGATGAGGGCTCGCCTCATTAGGGTGCTATTTTAACAAAGCGATTTCTTTCCGCACTGCAAAGTGGCATGTAGGCTACACACGGCTCACAGATCCTCGCGCTGTCTTTCTCACCCCTCACAGAGGGATATAAATCTCCTTTGGGCAGGATAATTACCAACGTAATTTTACCCCGTAATGATGCTTGTCAGTCAGGAGTGCTGATGAAATTAAAGAAGTTCTTTTCCCCAGATTTTCAACTTAGATTTATGTGCCAGGCGCATAATAGAAGCTATAACTTCGGGGAAAAGTTTCCATTTTCCATTCTACAATGCAGTGACTCCATAAATGATGTGTGTAACACCAACAGAACGAACACCGTTAATAACGTTCCACACCTGCTCACATCAATTTACAGAAAGGTTACACACGGGCAAAGCGGCCGTTGTTGACATAGTGTTTACATTATTCACAATGACAAAAGTGCTCTTTAGGCGTGGCAGCTTTTCTGTGTGGCGTTTTGGTTTCCCGACATACATTATTCAACTTGACACTGAATTTGGTATTCACACATGAAGCAGGTAGGCCTACATATGCAGACATGTTCTACTGCACTTGGATTAACTCAGTGCACTAAAAGCTGTGAACAGGACTTTTCTGGTTAAAGGCGCTAACTAAACTAATTTCCTCATACAGCCCTCCAAGGAACATACAGTAGCTAATAATACAGGTAAATACAGAAGTAGAGGCTATAACTTACCTTTTACTGTCATGCTAGATCAACTATGCATGATGCAACAATCTTTATATTCCAGGTAAATAAGGCTTAGTCTATGCTATAGCCTACCATGTAAATATGAATTTGCAGGTGACTTGGGTGTGTACCAGCGTGTACCAACATTTCATAAACGTTACATAGCATTAGGCCTATACAGCCTACCAACAATACCAGAACAGTCTATAAGAAGAAGGAAAGCATCTGAGGGTCCCTGCACTCCTATGAAACACACTGACGTCAGTGTGTTGTAGCCTATTATCTGTAATATGTAACACCAGATAAAGCCTGAATGTCACAGTAACAGGAAGTGTATTGTCTTATTAACTAGAAAACTACAGCATGCTTTGATCTGTATGCTGAATTATCCTGACTTGTCTTAGTTGATCCAAAAAGGGCTAGTTACATTATTTCACAGATGCTGTTATGAGGTTTGGTGGCAAAGGTACAGCAGCCTCCTGTGGATCTGGGGAGATAAAAGCACAAAAACAAAAGACATCACTGCCTGAATGTTATAATATTTAGCATAAGCAGCGCCAAAACCTTCCTTTAAGGAATACATGTCTTGTGCTTTCTTTTAAAAAATTAACATGGAGAATTTGGGACCCAGTTACCCATCATTCAACAAAGGCAATTGAACAATCGGCTATATCAAACTTCGACGATGACAGAATTAGAGCATTGTTTCTCAGCCCTCAGTCCCCCACAGGACACCTGGCACATACAACTCAGAAAAGAAAGTTTACTTTCGTTGTCAGTTCAAATTACGCTCATTTGCATACGCCGAGGAGAACCGGGCCCACATGAAAAACGACAACTCCACCGAGGGGGTCGGCGAGAGACCCTTTGAGGATTTCAGTGAAACATGTCTTGTTGTAGGTTATGACGACGATCGAACCTATAGTGTTTTAACGAATGACAAGTGCATCCGGGGTGGCTCACACAGAGAACTGCGTTTCATGACCACCCAGAGGTGCTCCTTCATTGTCCTGGTGTCAAAGTGGCAGGAGTCAGCAGTTGAAAAACAGAAAGAATAAAATAAAAAAACCTAAAATAAAATTCATAGGCTACAAAAGAAAAAGATAAGGCAGACTAAAAACAAACAAATAAATAAATAAATAAAGGCTTATTTTAGCATGAGTTGAGCGTGAAAAATACAGGAGATCACTTCACTTAAGGCGCTGACCTTCATACAACAATCCCACAGCTGATCAGCCGGGTAGATCATTTGACAGGAACGGGTTATCATGGGCCTCTCCGGGAACCATCACCTTATCGTGGTGGAGAGGTTTGGGTGCCCCCATGAACCTGAGGGCTGTGTTGTC
>JAODTR010058304.1:0-17230 GCA_025399935.1 Amblyopsis rosae
GTCTCAAACGCTTGAGGTAGTTTAATATGAGATGCACTCTAGGATGACGTTTTTGATGTCCTGTTTAAATAGCCTGGTAAGTCCATCCTGATTATCCTGTACAATTTGTTCCACTCTAAACATCAGAACATACATTCTCTTTTTCCAGTTCATCTGGGAGAGGCAGTGCCAATATGTGTCAAAGTCATTAGCAACCGACTGGACAACCTTCAACCAATCAGGACGTGAACCACGAGGTTGATTAGTTGAAGGCACCAAATGAAGTACCCATCTGGACACTATTCCATCAAACGTCTCATGCACCTACATCTGCAACATCTATCTGTGTATCGATCAATGTGTTTGGGTTGGGGATAGGAATGAAAACTCCACTAGTCAAAATGGACACAAATGATTGATTTTGTGAACTTTTATTGAGACTTCAATTCCAATGCTGGAGTCTATTTTTCTGTGTGAATGCAAAGCTCCATGGGCCTGCCTGTGTTTTTATTCTAAAATGTCATATTGCATCGCTTAGAGTGGGCTTTTTCTTTCCTTTATGTCTTTTGATCTTCTTTCTGTTGACCAAAATAATAGACCTGAACATCTCTCCTGTGCAGCTTGAACATGACTCACAAAGCGGTGCCCATGTAAAATAATGTTTCACATTTGAAGTTGGAAATGAAAGGCTGACTGAACTGTAGCCAGACATTTCAAATTAAGTATTGTTTTTTGATATACTGAGGTTTAGTGTATTTAAATAACTGAAAGGTAAAAACAAAATTGTTATCTTAATTGTTCACAGGTGTAAATCGACTCAGCAAGTATTAGGTCAGGTCAGTTAAATGTTTCTTTATTTTGCCTTGAATCATATAAAATGCAATAGCAAAAGGCTGACATAGGAGTTTTCCTGTGTTTGTGGTGGGTTTGGCAGGTATACATCCAGCCTTTGAGCTACCCTCCCTGAAACATTTCCCTAAGAACCAGAGAGTGTTTTGAAAAGACTATGATCCCTAGTGGAACCACACGCCTGTGGCTATGTGAGACACACCTAATGGAAAGCAGCCCTGGGATAAAGGTAATAGGTGAACAAATACTAGAGGAAACACCAATGGTATAAAAGGGACAGCTTCAGAAGGATGTCATATAACCCACCTACTACCTGACTGAAATTGTATTTTTATTCTCACAGAATACATTTCAAAACCATTGTCAGAGTAAAGCAATGTCGTGTAAAGCTCCTCGAGAGCCTAGTAATATCTAGGAGTCCAAATGGAAATTGTATGGATATGGAATGGTGCTAGCCATTTTCTGTAGGGATGAACATTTAGGAGGCAGTCTTCCTCATCTGGCGGATAGAGTACAGTAGAGCAAAGTACACCTTCCTGGGTAGGGTTAGGGGGACATGAATAATACAAAGCTATACCACCATGACCGAGTTACTGCATTAGCTGAATATTTGAACCAAAACTACAGACATCCAAACCTGCTTGAACTCACGTCCGGGAGTCATCTTTGTGCATCCGTCAATGTTTCTTTAGACTGCTATAGCGCTACCTAGGCTACGACTAGAACTGCACTGAGCTTCCAGCATGCACAATTATTTGGAAAAGTAATTGTAGGGGAAAATGAATCCTGTGAAGCTAAATTCAGAGTTGATAGGATCAGCGCGCACCCAGCCACTGGCAGCCCGTGGGATCGAGCAGTACGCGGGACCGGCAGTATATTTTTTGACCGCCCACTCCGCAAATTTCAAACTGCCTGCGCCCACAAGATTTGTGCTGGGTCCTGCGGGACCTGTGGGATCCCAAGCCTAATGCAGTATTCTACAGGGGCAATGTCCTAGACCTAGAGTGTCAATTTATATAAAACATAGCAGTAGATTATTAAACGAATTAAGGACTTCAACAGGGGCTTCTGCCAGGAGGTAACTACCACAGTAGCTGACTGAACAATCTGGTGAGGAGGGACTGACGAACTGCGGGTGAAATACTGTTTATTGGTGAATTGATGTCAGGTGTGCAGTAAAGAGCCGGTGTGGCAAATGAGTCTGGAGCCAGAAGAGGGAGAGCCTAGCACACAGACACATTCTCACACAGAGACAGAAATGGCAAACACAAGTGAATCACAGCTGAGACTTTAACAGTTTCACAGCGTGAATTTATGTAACATTAAAGATATGGCCAGCTACTGCAATACACTTTTTGGTCAAATTCTACAAATATCTCGATGCAATGTCTGTGGGTGTTAAAATAATCTGATACTTCTACACTGCCCTGGCTCCGTAAATAGGAACAACAAAGTGGCCAACACCGCTCATATAAATAAAGCCATAGTGCTACGCTTTGCTTCACAATGCATTTAGATGTGTAAGGCGGCGCACATGTATATTGTTTTGATTTGAGCTGGAAATAAGCAAGCGTTCTCGAGAATGACTGACCCTGCCTTTAACACTAATGTCTTATTTATTAGCAGTTCTTACAATTTGGGGAAACAAATCTACAATGTTTTTTTTTTATTTTTTATGTGGATTTATACAGTAACACTACTGAGCTGTTTCATGCCGTGCTGCTAGATAAAAGGTGGCAAACCTGCAGCTGCTTCCATGTGTTCTTCTGTCTTGACATTATACAATAGATAGTTGTGGCCCTGAACAATGATAGGCTGACACCGTTTTAAAGCTGTGATCTCATATTTTGTGAAGGAGTTTTGACTTTCAACTTTGTGATAACAATTAGCGATCACCGCACATTGTAGGAAGGGAGGTTGCATTTGACTAAAATAATGAATGAATCAGTGGGATGTGCCTGTGCTCTACGCAGTGAAAAGCCATCAAGAGCCATTGGAAATAATTGGGTTTCAGAGCACAGTGGTTCTATTGTCACATTGTGTGTGAGAGAGTCGTAATGGTTGTGCTTGTTTGTTGCATAGCAACAACGACTATTCTCTAATTGAGGAGCGTAACATGCTTAATTTCAGTGTGTGCCAACCATGGATGTATAAAAGGTCCCTAGAGAGAGATCCCAGTGTCAAACAGGCTGCACTCAAACAACGGTCAATGTAGTATAAACTGTTAGGAAAAAACCCGCTATGTATTATGTCATTAGAACCTATACACATACTTTTTGACAATTTTGCTGTGCAGTATGTGTGTGTGTGTGCAAATGTGTGGCTCTTTGCGGTTATGCTGTATTGTTTTGGCTCTTAATGGCAGACTGGCTGGCCAACTTTGTTCTGGATGATAGGAAAAGATGATGTCTGAAGAGAAAACAGAAATACATGAAGGTCTTTGATGGTTGAGAGCAAAGACATTTATGGACAACCATCACATCACACCATAACAAGTAGCATCAGACAAACACGGTCTCTTTTCTTCATTCTGGCAATGGCTCTTTGTCTCATGACGGGCTTTCAATTGGCATGCTGGCTCAAGTAGTCACTCAGCATGCTAAACCACACTATCAAGCTAATAGATAATGTAGCAGGACAGTTACAGTTAAAATCGAGAGCATAAATAATAGTGGCATGCATCAATGTTAGCAGGACATCCTTAAAAATATATAACATATAATATATATACAATCTGCACATGTAATACATATCAAAGGGGTTGACCTTAAAAACAATGTAATATCTATTAATTTAAAGGGATACTTAATAAAAAGTTGTCTGACTTGCTGACCTGCCAGAATAAAGGTTCCCTTTTGGGAGAATGGTTACATACATTGTCTGACACACTGCATCACTAACAGATTTACAGAAAATGTTATCTCTGGAATATAGTGTAAGATTACCTCCAGAACCTGTTCTTAATATATGGTGTGTGTTTGTGTCATGTAAAGATATTACATTCAATAAGCGACCCTATTTGTGTACATATTCATGTAGTGTGCAGAGTAAGGAAGCTTCAGGCTGTTGTGGTTGACCTTAGACTTGATTTATGGTTTTAACGCACAGCAGCACTCCAATCACACTTTTTCCTTTTTGATTTTTACCATAAAATACCTATATTAAAAGTGACTGAAACTGCACAGCTGCTTCACTTCACGGGGGTTCACAGTACCCATGTATCTGCATTGATTTTATAGAACATATATTCATATATTTCTGCACATAGATATTTATTATTTGAATGGCCTATTTTGGTACCTCTTTACAGTATTTCTACCATAATCTAATATGTGTGCTACTCCAATTGGCTAGATATGTATGGCTCAGTTATTTTACTACACATATTATATTCTATGTGAACTGCCACCTAAATGCAGTCAACAATCCCAACCTGTAATTCCCCTCAGTGTCGGCATTGTGCTTTTGTTGGCCTTGATTCCCTCAATAATAATATGTAAAACATATTTATAGATGTCATTTATGTGTTATGTGAAGCTGTAAACCATCTGTAAATTGTCTTCAACGGGATCTGTGGTGACAACATCTTGTTTAGAGTGTCCATTGTTTTCTCACTGGTTGCTCATATAGCACAGCCCTCTACGCTGACTTTTGTTTTAACAAGGAACAATTTAGGAGTGCAGACAAAATTTTTGGAGCACAGTAAAAATGTTATGTATTAAGGGCAAGCATAATGCAACACCATTATGCAATAATTCACCTATTGTATTGTTTTTAAAATGTTTTATATTATGCGTATGTCTGAATGGCTTGGTTTTTGACAGAGGAGAGATGATCAGGCCTACATTATTGACCTTTCATAAAATATCTGCTGAAGTAGGTTTGCTCACAATTGTGACATGGCTATTATAATGTATATTGTTTCACATAATTAATGTTAGAACTTCTTCTACAGTTCACTTCTATTTCTCTTTTTTTTATTTATTTAATGTGGAGCTATTGTAGGTAGAGGTGGACAACTAGAACAACTAGGCTAGAATATAGGAAAATAACAATTTAGCTGGGAGTCCAACACCCTAGACCATCCTGACCAACAAATTCCTAATTATGAATGAAATATATAAGGTTATACAGATACATTGTTCTTATAACTTCCTATTTAGATTAATATCCATATGAAACTATGTATGCTATAGTATTATAGAGATCAAATTGTGACCACATAGGCTACTGTAGTTTCCCGTGAGTGAACTCAACAGGTTTTTAACGTAACTGCACAAACCTGCAGTACAACTTGAACACTGAGGGTAAACAGGGTAAACAGTAGCAGCGGCAAGACGTACAACACACAATTCTAGGATTACAAAGTTGCCTGTTTTATATATTTATATTTACACCCGTACCTTACTTTCCACCAGTTTTCAAACAATCGCGACCTCAGAAGGTTAAATCATGAACGTAATTGGCACTCAATAGGCATACACAACAATAGATTATAGTATTAAATCAAATTTTGCACTATAATTTTTTGTATTTATTATACATTACAATGGACTGACAATCATAATGTAACAACGTTGCTTAGAACCATTGTTTTCATGAAATAGCTTATCTTCTTGGCTTTATCCAGCTTTTCCCTCAGTCAACAAAAGCTAGTAAATTATTATCTGGGGTGCCAAACTGCAAAACACAAATTATAAATAAATCAGCAGACTTCCATTATTTCCATATTGCCGACCGCTGTTTAACTATGACCATTTCTGGTACGACGATTTCGGCGTGTGAAAAGGGTCTTTTGTCTGCAGGCTATTGATTTCCAGTTTTGCTATTGTCTTGCCGAACAAACGTAAAGTGAGCTTTTTAGCATTAGCTAGCAGTGATGACAAGTTAGCTAAAATACGGGAAAGTGTTTGTGTTAGCTTTGAGATGCAATTCATAACAGCTGAACATAATAATCTATGCACGTGGTTGTGTAGTCATTGTAGCAATAAACACAATTTAGCACTCACCGTCTTTGAAACAAGGTAGTCTTTGCAGAGCCAGCCTTTACTTATGTAAAGTCTGGGACAGAGTGATGGCTAACTGCGTCAAGACCTGCCTACTACTACCTGGAGCAATGGCAACTTTAGTGTGTGTGGCACGATTGCCATTGTGCACGGGAACATAATAACAATGCGCAACTGCTCATATTTGAACTGCAAAGACAGTGGCTAGAAGTCACTCGCACAAAGTTTGCCTAAATATTTTTTCATGTTCGCACACCATTTATTTACAACATAAATGGTTGCACAACTTGCATTGTGGAGCCCTGTAGCGTGGTATATAGAAGTCCTATATATAATAAACTACATAGTGAAGAGTGGATAAAGGTGTGATTTTTAATTAAACGTGTCACAACCCAATACAAATACTGAAGCAAGCCAGAGCTTTAACCACAGATATAGGCTTCTTTGCAATGAAAGCTGGACAAGGCCAATGGCCAAATCATTTAATTATAATACTATGTGCCATACTACGTGTATTCAATTTGGGGATGTACACAGGTTTAGGATAGGAATTTTCATTACCCAAACACAATCTATCCCAAAATGCTTTGCACCTTGACACATGTTCTATACATTTTAAATGATATTGGTATCATTGGCATAATAATATCATAAAAATTTGCTAAACAAATATTTCTGTAAATATTTTAGTCTAATGGTGCTGTTTCTTTGTGTTTTTTCCCTGCCATCCATGCATTCCCTGTGCGTGTCATCTTGTGAAGCAGAAGAGTATGCTGTTGAAGGTAAGACCTTTACACGTTGCTTCCCTGCCCTTCTGATGGCTTCAACTCATGCTGGGCGCTCTTGAATGCTGGCGAAGTCTGCTTCTTTTATGCTGTGTGCCCTCCCTCTGGGGAGGGGCATTGTCAGTTTGGACTGCGGTTTTATGTGACTTCCAGAGGGGCTTAAATTATGTTGCTTTTGTTTAAATCAAGACTATTCTATAAATTGGCAACTAAAACTAATAATGAATTCTTGGTGTATATTCTGTCCCTTGTTTGGATTTTTGTTTGTTGTATGATTCAGGATTATTTATTTAGATACTGTGACTTTAACTATTTGTATGACGAATATAGAAAATACCTAAGTTATGTTTTGTCTTCTCATCCACCAAAAGTAAGAAAAGGTGTGTTTGGGCCCCTGGGAGCCTCATCAGCCCAGAGCCCTAGGGCTAACACTTATTGCTGTCTCTGGGTGCACACTGCATTGGATTAGCGCTTCTGTTGGCTGGCGCTTGCTTGCTATGCAGTGTTGCAGAATAAGAAGACCCATTTATTGCTTCAGTTGGTCACTATACCTGTGGTTTGGGCATGTGTAATGATACAGTATCTCCCCTGGCAGTGCTTAGAGAACGTTTAACACGATATCACATAAGGCATACTGTCTGTATCTATCCCACCCAACACCTGCACAGCATTACAGTGGTGAGAGAATTACAGCTGTTTGGTGGAAAGGTGTGTTTTGCCGTTTCAGTTCCTCCTCTTGAGTGTTGAGTGTTGAACTGCTCCCCCTGAGCCTGCGAAAGAATCACGCTCTCACAGCCATACCACCAGGTTCCTGTTCAGCCAAGGCACAAAGCAAAACACCCGTACGTCACAATGATTTCTCCATTGTTAAAAAAAAAAAGAGTTGAGTTATTGGGGCTTGTGAAGTACTGTACCTTAGCTTCTATAGCGCTGCCAGAAAGCCTTGTGAACTCAATATGAATTGTGAGCCAGGTATAGTATGCAGGCCGTTTGGGCATGGTTACCACATACTGTTTGTGCCTGACATTCTCCTGTCTTGTTTGAATGTGATGATCACATGTCTACTGTGATCATTCTGTGTGTGTGGGCGTGCGTGCGTGTGTGTGTGTGTGAGTGTGTGTGTGTGTGTGTTAGCACTACTGCACTACTGAAGAAACCCTTGATGGGGAAAATGTCAGTGCGACAGTGGGTGGCACTGCTAAGGATTGCGGCATTCCCAAATCCTCTGCTACCTCCTGCAGCCTCATGTAGTCGATGTAGGGTGTGTGTGAGAGTGTGTGTCCATGTGAGAGAGAGAGAGAGAGAGTGTTGTGGAATAGCTTGTTTAGGAGTGATGTTATAAACGTTGATTAGCATAATGCCTCATACCAAAGGCGACACAGTAAGCTCCCAGAGGAGCTCCGAGGAGTGTGTGGCGGTGGAATCCCTGGGGTGGACCCGCACTTGTACCTTGCTAACCGCAGGTGATCTTCCTCCCTGCCTGCAGCAGTAGTCAGACCAGGAAACATACTGTGCAGTGGTTCACGGCACATTTGAAGTGCTTAAGTATTCATAAGCATGTTGAGCAGTCTCACCTTCCATTCAAGTCTACATCTACATTTTTGAAGCTGATTTGGAGCGTGTAGACATTTTTACATGAGGCAGGGTGTAGCTTGAGTTACTTTTTACTGCGACAGCTCCTAGTCATTTCAGAGGGTAAGGTTGTGATTGTGTGTCCCAGATACACAGTAACACTAACAGGCAGGACTGTGTTCCCTGGGGTTTATAAAGCTCTTGTGAGAAGTACCAGAGTTTATGTCAGATATAAGCTTGTGTTTATGTATAGCCCTGCTAAACTCCATTCGTCGAATTTTGCAGGACTAGCACAGGAAATTAAGCCCTATAACTGTAATTAATAAGAGTATTGTTATAGCGCTGCATATCAACAGGACACATTAATGTCTAATTGTGTGCAATACTATAACATGGGAATTCTAGCTTTTTAGACTTTCCCCATGACCATATTTGGTCTCATTATATTGGAGGCGCGTAATGTACGTTCAAATGTTGGTTGAGATTGATGATGTAGGGGGACCTTGAACGCCCCAGAGAGGGAGGTGCCTCCCCGCCGACAGACAGTGGGGCCACGACTGATGATCTGTCCAGGACACAGAGCCATGGCCAGCCATGCATTCTCCCTGGGGCATGTGTAGCGTTGGTGGCTTTATGGCTGGCTGTGCACCTCCTTGACTTTGTGGTGACACCTATAGGAGGTGATGAGGAGGTGACACCGCTGGGTGGCTAGGGCAGGAGAGAGGCCTGGCCTCTCTCTCACGTGCACATGCTGGACAGACACACTGTGCACGTCAAGCATGCAGTGCAATGCAATGCTGCTAGACCATGACTGTGGCCATGAACAGGCCATATCACTGGACAAGAACAAATGCCCCCCTAGCCCCAGCTCGTCTTGGTGGCCTCTGGTAGACTTAGTGGATCGGCACTTTGTCTGTCTGAAGGATGCTCTCAGCTGCCCACACTGATCTTAGTCAATCTGATCAAGGTTAATGATCTTTTATTTATAGGCCACACAAATACCAACTTGATCTGACGCTGGTGTAAGGGCAGGGGCAATCTTTTCCTCACGGGGTAAAATAGAAGCTTGATGGTAGCTGGAGATATAGGATTATAGATGGAGTGGGTTCTGTAATTATAGGAGATTACTCTGGCTCATCCAAACCAGATTATGGATTTGGTTCTTATATATTTGGAGAAAAGTATATAATTCCAGTTTTACAAGAGATGTTATGGGAATAAAGCAAATATTAAATTTACTTTACTGATGTCATTGTGGTATAATCCAACTGTTAATGTCCTGGGAATACATTTTTTTATAGTAGTTGAAGCAGTTTATCTATAAACTGTCGTTGTCGTTGAATACCTGCATCCTATTTTCTGTTTTGATCTGTTTTGATCTTTCTCAAATATTGTAGGTTTCAATAGAAATTTGCCATGATAGAATATATAATTATATAAAACTGCAGCATAACAAGCTTTTTTGTTCATTCTCCCCGATCAATAGAGCTTAACTGCATTTTTCCTTTGAACGCACAAGCGATTTTGCTGTGTTCAAACAAAATGATCAATTGTGCGAGATTGCAAGGTAGCCTTTCATTCAGAATCACTTGAAAAGAATAGGTTTTTCAAACAAACAAATGCCGTAGCCTCTTTGCAAGGAAGAATAAGTGAAGAGGGAGAATAACGGAGACTGAATGAGGCATTTTTCTCCAAGCTTTGAAACCATATGAGCCTTCACGGACGGTGGCGGGCCTCAATGCTTCCTGCAGCCACTCAGCCTTGACCAGATGTTGCCATGAGATTACTCCTTAGGTCCTGCAGGAGTGAACTCCATGCCATGCCTGTACACACAATACATTCTCTCTCTCTCTCTCTCTCTCTCTCTCTCTCTCTCTCTCTCTCTCTCTCTCTCCCACCTGGTCGGCGATAACACAGTCAACAAAGATTGTGTGGGCGTCCACTTGCGATTGGCTCTTGATGATGCATCAGTGTCAACATGCGTGGCCTCTGGGAGTATAAGCAGTGTGTTTATGTATGCCACTGTTGTCAGAGGTCCATACAACAGGTATACGATGGAAGTTTGTTTGCCCCTATACTTCATTTTGCTTTCCACCTACAGCAACAAAGGGCTGCACCACACACCTTTTCTTTTTCAGTGCTGCTACTATTGTAGCCTGCTGTCGATAGTTTGGGAATCCGCTCACCATTGGCATTTATATGCTTCTCCTTCCCCCCCGCCTACTTCAATAACCTCACATATTAAAGCTAAACGTTTTATGGAACACATTTTTGTATTGCTGTGATTGGATGGTTCAGCCCAGCGTAGCATCATATCTCTATTATAAATAGTTTCCAGTCCCGCTAGCGGGGAGGAAACATTTGATTGGAAACAGCTGAAAGGACTTTAATCATTCACACGTTTCTCTGGAATATTCTTCTTGGAAACCCCCAGTTAGAGTTAATTGTCTCTGTGCACCTTCATGACAGTTGTTCAATTAGTATCCAGTGTATGCAAATACAAACATTGGCGTATCTATTATAATCAAATAGAATAACTTGATTAATTACCAGCCCACTCACTGCCATGCGTAATTGATATGAAGCCAAGTCTTGTTTAGAAAAGGACAATTCTAATCAGGAAGGCTGTGATCGAGCCAGACTTTGGCCCAGATTTATCTGGGGTCACCCAAACCGACTCCGTAGCTCTGTACTGTTTGCCTCTGTGTAAGCAGCATAAGACACACTGCAGACCGCACAGCTCACGTGGAGATGTGCTGCTTCCTATAGCAACCTCCCCATTATTGCCCCCGTCTGTGTGTGTGTGTGTGTGTGTGTCTCCCCATCTTCCTCTATTCAATTATGCCATGAAGTGCCGCTGTCCGCAGATCCGGGGTTTCTGCTGGCAGGTGACACGGTGAGAGATTGCATTCAGGCCTAAGCTGGTGGTCTGTGCCCCCTTCTCCGCCAACCCCTACCCCCTACACTCTCGCCAACACAACTAAATAAAAGTGCTCCCGCTCGCTCCCAATCTGGCTGCTAAGCAACAAGGTTGAAGGGAAGTGGCTACTATCGCTTTCCGCACTTTCTCATAAGTGTCTGTGTGTGTGCATGCGTGCGTGTGTGTGTGTGCGCACGCTCTCACAGGTGTTTGTGAGCACTCAGTATCTCTTTGCTAACAAAGGCAGTCCATCAACACGGGACTTCTTCCACTGGGGTTAAGCACTCTCAAGACATCCCGCAGCACACTCCTTTCACAGGGAGGCGTTTATTTTACATTTTAATTTCCCCATTTGGCCTGCATTCATGTCTCTTTTGTAGGTGCGTGTTGACGTAACCTAGGCAGTGTAGAGAGAAATGGTGTGCTAACATAGGGGTCAATACACGAGCCACATACATGAGAGAACCCGCTCAAAGAAGATTATTCTCTTTTCATCCCACCACTATTAAATAATAGAAACAGGGTTCCTGCCACGAGGACCTCCCTACATCTGAATGTGGTGGTTTTATGCGGTGGGGGTACAATGTAGACTTTCTTCTTAACCCCTCTCTCTGTACTATACAGTTTACAGTGCTGATCTTTCAATCTTCCTCTTGTGTTTCCCTTTCCTTCTCTTGGGCTTCATGTGTTTTTCAAGCTCTACCTCAGCGTCTCCTCTTTCACACTCACCTTTTCTTTCTTTGCTAGACATTTTCATTGTGTCTCTTTTGTGCTGAAGGAAGTGTACATAGCAATTCTATCGCGAGGTGACCTTAAACAGGAATTGGCTCCCTTCTGTGCCCATTGTTCATGGTCGCCATGGTGACCAGGGTTTGATGGACACATTTATGACATTTCAAATTGTGAGTCCATAGCAAGGCATTTTTATTGTGTACGTTGGTGAATGGAGTGAATTTAAGACATGAGTGTTGAGATCAACCCTTGTTTGGTCTCCATATCGCCACACCAGTTTTTAAGGTTACATTAAGAATCCTTGGTTGTGGTATTTGCTTTGAATCACCAGGCAATACCTTGGTAAGTAGGAGCTACATTTAGTCAAATCACCCACTCACACACAATTAGACAGTGAGCATAGGCCCAGACACTTGCAGGCACAAGCCCGTAAGCAGTGTCTGTGTTGAGCAGGGACCCACATAAGCGTAACCATGACAAACCAACACTAAAGTATATTTCTTCTTTGCGTACAGCATGCTGTAAATACACTCCTGTTGTGTTCTAGTCTCACCTCACTGTTGTGTTAAATCCAGCTGTGCACATCTCACTACTCCCTCTCATCCGCTCAGCCGTGTGGGAGGGGTACAGTACTGTATGCACTCTCACAGTTTTGTAACCATGGTTTCACCCACGAGTGTCTCTTTAACCATGTCATATTTTATTCAGTGGATTCCTACATTCCATGCTAGTAAATTATATTTAGTTCAAAATAAATCCGACAGACGTCTTAAAGTTTGAAACAGCAACTGAACAACCCCCCTCCGTCCAACACCACTGTGGCCAATCGGCTGTGATGAGGCTCCATCGGAGACGGCATAAATTTGTCCAGCAGCAGCTGCCACAAAGCGTTACCCGCCCCCCCCTTCCCCACAGAAGTTATTTATCCGTTGCGTCTCTAAAGCTCTGGGGGCTCTGTTGTGTTTGCAGAGGAAGCAGTTGGTGTGAAAACTCACTTCTCCCGTTGCGATTTGCTCGTGCGAGAGCATGCGTGCGTGTGTGTGTGTATGTGTGTCAGAGAGAGAGAGAGAGAGAGAGCGAGAGAGAGACGTTGCTAGGTCTGGCCATCTCTACTGGCACCATGGGAACATTGCTGTGTGAAGGGCTTAGGTAGTGTGGGGGTATGAAGACTGGAGAAGGTGACAAGGAACATGTGTATGGATACTGATGGAAAGAGGGTTTTAGAGAGCGAGGGAAAGCACCGCGCTCATGAGCAGATCTCTAGTGCTCTGAGGCATCAAAGCAGCAGGCTCTCGTCAGTGGAACGAGACACGGCCTAGATATTTCACCGGGAGTCACTGGTGACAGGGACTGCTCGACTTGGCCCGGTTTTTGTGACTTTTTTGGTGCACACAAGGGTGGGGGAAAAATATGTAATGCATGCTTTAATGCACCGTGTATATGTCCATTATGCAGGACATCCATTATATACAAGTTAACTTGGATTAAAAGGTACAGTGCATGAGCCAACATTACAAAAACAAATAGAGGGCATCATCTTTGCCCTTACTGTACGGGACATTTATCCACATTAACAGTATATTTGTGTAACACTCACATTACCATTTACATTAGACCTTGGATCCATTTTCTGCATCCATAAATGTTTCCGAGCCTTTGATTGAGATACAATATAAGTGAAGTGATCTACCATTGAGAGGAAGTGTCCTATACTTAAAAGGTAATGAACATATGCAGTCAAATGTTTTAAATATCTCCATAACCCTTTAACAACTCATTATGTTTTTCTGGCATCTGGCATGATTTTAGGCATTGAGACAAGGTACAATGTGTTTACCGTCTGCCACCTTAAACATCAAGGCCACTCAGCTGTGACCAGGCTTTTAAGTCTTCCACCGGCAATCTGCAGTGAACACAGTCATTGGCAGAGGAATGAGTATTGAGACAACTGTTTGTTTCACCGCTTGACAGTGGGGAATTAATGAAAACTGATCCAATCACCTGAAACCTCTTGTTTTATCTCTCCATTCGGGATTTCGCTTTCATAGAATACATAGGAGTTACTGTGGTGTGTGTGTGTGACCAGGTTCCAGATGAAGCTGTCACATATACCTGGAATCGTCCCAGGCAGATCAATGCGGTCCAACCTCCAGATAATAAACCAGTTAGGTCTCCCTGGATGCTTTTAATTGAACGAGTGTCAACGGGCTGGCCCATCTGGACATGGAGCCCTCTCAGAATGGGATGTTACAGATCGGGGAAGCCAGTGTAACTTTGTTTGGGGCCGAGGGATGCTATAACAAGATCAGTAGATAACAGGCTGGAGTGTGGAGGACAAATTAGGACTCATCTACATAGTGTGCATGGTCCCTTATGTGTAGGCTAGTGGCTGCTGCGACTGCTGTTGTGACTGTGTCTGCAAACACACACACACACTGATCAAGATTAATAAGAAGTTTGTTCCCTAAATGTAAGCAACACACTATAACAGTGCTTCTCTAATGGGCCATAGTACAGGGTGGCAGAAAATGGAAATGATAAATGATGATAATGATACTTGTTTATTTATCAAATGGCCTATAAATAGATAAGTGGAATGTCAACATGTGTTCCTGGAGCAATGAAATTGGCTCACTGTCTATTAAATACTGCTGAAAAATATTACAATTGGGAAAAATAAACAAATTCTAATATTATAACTGAAAGGGGTATAGAATCCAAAAAAGTTAGAGAAATGCTGGTTGTTACCTTTCAAACTCCACTTCCTTTTCCACTCTTTGATTAGAAATCTCATGCAGACAGCGAGGGAGACTATTATTTTGTCATTTCTCTACCCGTCAATACAGTTTGATGTTATCAAGAAAATGCTTGAGGCAACACCAATCATGTTCGTGTGTGGTGTCCATATTGCCATTTCCCAGGACAGGTGAGGGCATCCAAGCCAGTCTGTCAGAGAACTATCAGCATGTGCCAGTAGCTGTGCACATTAGCGCGGCAAAATGGAAGTAAGATATGTATTATATGACAGTACATTTGTTTGGGTATCAAGGGGACAAACATGCCAAAGCCTAACCTTGTATAAGGGATTTGTTTTGCAGTTTTGTCTTTCTTTTTGTATGCTCTTTTGTTGTTGAAGCCCCGTAGTGTAAAGGATAGTGCAGTACGAAAGACTGAACAATCCCCTCTCAGAGCAGAGTGTCCCCAGATGAATAAGAGAAGGTCAGAACTGCACACTCTCCCTCAGCTAGAGAAACACAGCAGGTCCCATTTGGAAACTGACAGCACTTCTTGCCTCCTTACTGCTGGCCAGGCAGTGTCGAGACCTTCTGCACCCCTTGCTTACCGCTCCAGCCCTGAAGTCATCCAGGGGCCCATATACACTATTCATAAACTTGGGGAAGCGTTGTCTGACCTTTTCCCTGAAATGTTAGGGCAAATTAGTTGTCAAAGTAGTGGACGTGGCAGCCATGCTAAGGCCAGCTACCAATAGCCCTTCCCATCCTCGACACACACTTTGTGCCAGGTGACGTTACCTTTTTCACTGGCTCCCCGACCCCTGCCCTTTCAGATACTCTGCAAAGAGAGGTGAGTTACTGCAGCTCCCCCCTCTCCCCACACTGACCTTTGGCTCTTCATTGTTAAGTGCCGTCAAAGCCCTTGGGTTGAGTGCTAGCACAGCCAGCTAGGCATGAAGCTAAATACCGCTGGTCACTCAGTAGTCGTCATTCATCAATATACCAGTGATCAGGTACAGGATGTGCTAACCAGCCATTGGCTACAAGCTATTACATCAGATAATCCTGATTAGAGTTATAACCTGGTTTGACAAGTTGAACAGGGACATGGCACAAGCCTGACACTATTCTGTCCCGAAACCGCACGTTTATATATTTTTGAAGATCAAAATTGATTACAGTCCGGAATGTTTTAACAACTTTCCCGGGCCCGTGTCCATACACTGAGTATCGCTACAGAACTATTATTCATGTCACTCATGGATGGCACAGATATATTATCTCTAGGTAGTGCTGACTCATTTTGTGATAAACCAAATGTTATGATTGAATGACTTGGCATATGGAACAGCTACAGCTACAGCTTTCTCCACTAGTAACACTTTTCAGCAACTAGTTAACTAATGTCTAATGATTTTCTGTACTAGTTAACTAGTGAGAGCCAAAATGCTCACTAGTTAGTAGGTCCAAAAAGGTTTTAACTGACATGTTGGCCTTCAATAGTTAACTAGTGAACATTTTGCAAAAACTACTAGTTGAACTAATTAAAGACAAAATGGTCACTTGTCACACTAGTTACTGCCTTATTACCTTACTAGTTAACTATTGAGGTCTACAGTATTCACTAGTTGTACAAATGAAGACCAAAATGCTCAATAGTCACATTAGTTAAAGCTTTATAACCTTATTAGTTAGTGAGACTAGATATTTGACTAAAGCCTCAATGCTCATAGTTAACTAGTTGTACTAAATGCAAACTAGGAGGCAGGAGCAGGTATTAATGTAGCCTTCCTATTGTCTCTGCAGCAAGTATTCTGCCCATCCAAAATAAAGCTCTGTGAGCTTTCAGTGTTAACCACCAGCTTCTTGCTATCCATGCAGAACAAAACATAACAGATGAATTATTTTACATTAATGTATTTGTTCAATACTATTAGTTTTCCACTGGCATGGGACTGCTTACAGAACTCAATCTCTCTCACGTGGTGGAAGTAATCTTATATCATGCATTACTCTGCTCTTTTGGGCACAAAACTATTAAATTGAATGAACTGAATATATTCTCTTTTTTATGCAAACATATGACAAACAAATAGGGAAACAACTACATTAATAATATAAATTGAACATACAGGTTTAATTTGCTGAGCAATAAAGGATAATAAGTTACATCATGTATATCATGTATATATGTATAATGACAGCAGTATAAGAGTATTTTCAAAATGCATGTTTCATATTTGTTTGTTTATGTATTCCAAGCTGCTAAAATTATTTATGCCACAAAATAATGCACTTTAAGGCTTTCAAGCGCACAGTTTGAGAACTGAAAAATAAATTTCCTTGAATACTAGTCTACTACTGGAGTGCTAAATTGTTCTACTAATATAACTAGTGACACTTTATCACATCACTAGTGGGAGCCAGTTGTCAACTATACTCTATTTGGAAGTAAGGTCAATAAAGCCACAATTAGTGTGATTAGTGGGCTCTCAGTAGTGCAACATACATCCATCTTCTTCCGCTTATCCGGAGTCGGGTCGCGGGGGCAACAGCTTCAGCAAGGGACCCCATTCTTCCCTTTCCTGAGCAACATCAGCAAGCTCTGACTGGGGGATCCCGAGACGTTCCCAGGCCAGTTTGGAGATATAA
>JAODTR010058315.1:0-11369 GCA_025399935.1 Amblyopsis rosae
TATTATATCTTTCACTTGGATATTATAAGTTGTAAATACAGCTAAATGAAACAAAAACTGTGTCTGTCCGTTTTCATCTCAGGCTGCAGAGCAATAAAATGTAATTTTTTTACAGGGGGGTGATTCTTTTCCATACCCACTGTATATTGGTCACAGTGTGCCTTGTACACACTACTGTTTTATGTGATAAAGTGCATTTGTGTGTAACATGTAGGCTAGCATCTTGAGTTTACACATCTTTATTTACCACTTTAAAATCAGCATTGGTAAGAGTTTTGTTTTATGAATAAAGTTGTTTGGCGTACATTTGGCAATAATACTAAATATTGAGCTATAGATACTTACTACTATACTGTACAGAGCTTTGCCATGGGGATATACAGTATATAGTATTAAGGTATCTGAAGGTGCTCAATCATTTAACAACATGACATATCGGTGCTTCATAAATTCAGAACATGCAACTGGGTTTAGGTACTCTTCATTTGCTGGATTGCAATACAAAAAATATGAGTAACAAACCAAACTAATGATATGCTATGCATTGGGTATCAACATATTCTGGGTTTAATGCCAAATTCAAAGTAAAGTCTGGGATTTCATTATATGATTTGCATGTGTGACCACTTGCAAATATGCTGTTGTCTCTAACGTCTTTCATCCACCTGTATTTCTTGTTGAACTTGGTAACGTGTTAAAGACATGCATGAAAATGGTCCTCACTTGCTGATCGGTGAAAATACGATGCAGGGTTTGTTATTGTGTCATTGTAAGCCCAGTCCCCTCCAAACAGACTAAAACTGTCTGCTCATCTTATCTTTTTGTATACCGCAAGTTAAGTTGTAACATAAATTATCTGTGCACATCTTGCTTTGATATTTTATATTTTCATACAGAAATATGTACAGCTTTTTTTGTATGCGCAGGCATCCTTTTTATTTTCTTCTTTATCACATGTAATGCATATAGGGTTACTGGCAAAGGTGTATTTGCATATAATTGCATTTGGTACTATACAGTATATAGCTAGCCAATAGGCAACTGTTATATTTCATATAATGCATATTTTATTTTCAAAAGTTATGCTACATATTTAAAAACTGAACAAGGTATTTTTAGAATATTGTGAAAAGGGGAATTTTTTTCTTGACATTTGTCTGTATTTATGGTGTGATTATTAGGAATAATCATGAATATGGACAGGTGTGTGTGTACAATACTGCACTTCATAAATAAAAGTATTTGCATGTAAACAGCCAATTGAGAATCTGCATTATTTAATAATAGCGCTCTCTTGTGTCCAATTTGTGTATTACAGTACTTCTAATGTAATTTTTGTTTATGAGGTCATTTTAAAGGGGTGAAAAGATGTTAGCATAAGATTACGTCTTGTAGGCCAAATAATGTAAATCTGGGTCTGTCATAATGCCATTTAGTGCTGAACACTCAACCATAACCTACCAGACAGTCCAGCTGGTCTGGTCTTGGCTGCAGACTAAATGTAAATCCAATCGTCCTCTGGGTCTGAGAACAAGAGCCAAACACCTGGACAAGTGACTGACTCCAAGTGCTGTGAATACGTGAAAACAACCAATGTATTGGGAGGAGTAGGCTATTTAATGCTGAGATCACTGAGAAAGTATGTTCAATGTTATTGCATTGTACTGTGCAGATCAAATATAATTGCTCTGGATTATTAACGTCATTGCATCTTGACATTTTGCCACAATTGGCACAAATTAACAGCAGCTGTTAAATAGCCTACTTATTTGCTAAAGAAAAGTACATAGCATGGGGAAAAGAGATCACTAAGAAAACATACAGAACAATTTGTCAGTTAGTTAGTACCCAACCTGCATAGTACTGGCACATGACGATGAGCTGAAATATGATTATAGTTGCAGTGCGGCACTGTCTCCAGCTGTTCTGAAACCACTGTTGAGTTTGACAGAAAGTGTTCGAGTCTCATTAACAAGGGTTAAGGGGCGGTGGATTGAGCTATTAAATATCCATTACTCACAGTACTACATCTCTTCCACTTGCATGTGGAGGAGGATAAACAAAATGGTTGTCATGTGGTTTAGCCTTGTACATGGTCATGCAACTTGACTGACGATGTAGAAAACGCACGAAAATGTTGGCTTGTTTGGAGAGCTCTAAAATTCCTCCGAACAATATCCTGTTAAACTTCCAAGAACTACATCTGAAATACAGGACCTCACTGTGGAATAAATGCACACCCGTTTTAGCAACTTTCATGCCTTTTGACAAATGTAATTTAACATTTGCCTGACATGCGTGCATACAAAGCAAGGTGCTTGTTCACCTGACTGGATATGCAAATTGCCATTATAAATAGTCTGTATGGCAGCAGAGAAGAGCGCTTTTTAATTATTCAGCACTGCTAACGGCAAAACCACAAACTGTGCATGGCTTTCTAGCCACACAGCATATAGGCTTGACAATACATTATGGATGAGATCTAGAGACCTGTAGCAACAATGGCAGCTGGAATACTGTCATATTTATAAATAAATAAATCCATAACTCATTGACAAAAATGTTAGTTCTTACCGTTCACAGCACATGAATGATTAAATGACTCCCAAAAACGAACTCCCAGGGCTACAGCTTATACCCCTGTGATCTGTGCGCATTTATTGTAACGCGCAGTATGATGGAGCCCCTGTCCGCATATGATGTCTGTATTTATGGTCTGGTTAACATGCGTCTGTCTAGTTCTGTGTCGTTAGCGTAACATGCTGCGTCTCAGGCCCTAAATCTGTCTGTGGTGGGAAAACATGATGGATTAATCCATTCAGAAGGCACCGCGTTCATGGGTGACATGATTCTGATTCGTTTGGAGCAAATCTGTAACGCTCTAGTCTGTAAAGTTTTGGGCAATTTGAAATGCCTGAATCCCAGAAAGTGTTTCCAGATATTTTCTGAACAGCTTGTTTTTGCCTGACATGGACATAATTGAACAATATTGGCCCTGAAGCTAAATTATTATTGTAAATAGACACACTATAGTGTTGGGGACCTTGACTTAAAGGCGTCAAATAACCGCATCCTTAAACAATGACTGTATAATCAAGTAGTGCATTTGGCTTAATATGTTTTGCCGTCATTCCAACAATTAGGCAGCAAACCATGTCATTTAGATGATAATGTGCAAATGTTATAGTTTGTCCTCTCCCATTGATCATATGGCTTATTCGGATGCCGTTCGTCATCAGCTCACAAGAAACGTATACCTCAAAGAACCTGTGTTGGGATCCCTTGTAAATGATTCCAGACACACTCAGCTGTACTGTATGTGTGGGAAAGTAAGTGCAAGTGTCGTCTGACAGGGGAAATGACAATATCATTTCCATGGCAGAACAAACCATTGGTTGAAATAATGAGTTTGTGGGTCTATGCCTAAAACAGTTGACAGCTCTCCTCGATCCCAGGTTCCTAATTTCCTTTTCCGTTATGCTGTATTTGGGACTATTGGAAGATTAAACGTAACATTAAAACCAGTGCAGAATCCCTGTTTGCTTTGGTTACCTTGGACAGCACCGACAGCAGGAAAAAACGGTCCATTAATTGTTTGGTGTGAGTAATGAGGCCATTGGGCAGCTATCGCCCCTGCCTGGCCCCATTATCATGTCTTACTGGACGTTATGTTGCCATAGCGCCAACAACATCCAGAGTGAGTCCAGTCTGTGGATTCCAGTCTAACTGAATGGCAGCCATTAGAAGGCACTAAAAGGACAGCCAACAAACACAATTCTGCGTGACCTTTTCTAACACATCTCTCATATTATAAACTGGGCAGCCTTTATTGATACAGCACATATAGTTTGCCCGGTAATTCACAATAATAGTTTGCTTGTTGAGCTGCTTGCTATATGCAAATTACTTTAATCAAAAGCCAGCCATGGTGAAAAGACCATCTGCATGGCTGCCACCGGTGGCGTCGGCCCAATGGAGAGGGCCGATAAAGACAACAGAATGGATGGCCTATGAAGGGGAGATTGAAGGGTGGTAACTCCCCAATCTGCATAAACCCCTTTACAACAGAGGCGGCCATTAGACAGGGGCCGAGTGCAATAAGACCACCCTGCATCTGGCAGGCCAGCAGAGGGAAGGAAGGGGGGGCAGGGGGGGAGGGTCTCCATGCCGCTGACAAGCTGTGACACTGATGGATTGCCCACGGAGAAACCATGGTTGGATTTCCCCCCCACGTGCAGCCAGGAGTTTGCAAACTATCACGCACGCACTCACACACACAGGAGTGCTTAAGATACAGTATAGCACAGTTGCGGATCAGATTGACCGAAACATTAGTGTCCCTGGGCAAGCACCCCAGCCGTGGCGCATTAATGCATGCATTATTCAAATGTTTATGTTTTGATGCTCTTGTGTCGGGCCATTTATATCGTAGGTGTGTGCGCATGTTACAGTAAAGCTGGCAAAAGGCCAACTTTGTCAATTGTCTTTTAGAATATAGTTTTGACCTTTTTTTATTTTAGGTGGAAAGCCAGAAAATGTATTATTTCCCCTGAGTGTTACAGCATTCTGTTCCCATTCTTTCTGACCACCAACCTCTGCACATAGGCCAATACCTCCAGTGTACAAGGTTTGCGCACACAGTACTCTTAATCTAGAATCAGAATTCTTAAGGGATACATCATAATAGGTCACCCCAAGTTCTAACACAGGTCCAAGGGGTTCAATGTAGGTTTCACTAGCCTCGTGATACCATCTTGATCTCTGATCTTGTGAGCTTTAGTTTGAGTTTGTCTGAGATATCAGTCTGGACAACCCCCTTATCATAAATAAGCTGTCCAGTGCAACTTTAACATGTGTTGTTATTGTGATCACATTAATCTTTCCTGTCTCACCATTTCTCTCTCTGAGAATACAAATATAGTAATACCCTTAAACATAGAATAAAAAGTGCGTAATTTAACCAACTGCGAACATATGGGTTTCTGCATCAGAGACAATGTTGTTTGAACATCCTTCATGTTCATCTGTAGAACTACACATTGTCTGTAAACACAATAGCATGCAATATTATTTGCAGATATCAATGCACGTTTTGTGTGCTCACAAACAAAGGTGTAGAAGCAACACATTTTATTTATACATATCCCACTGCTTCACGCAATTTACATATTATTATATTTTACAATATTTCAAAAACGATTTCCTGTCTGGAAGATGTGATTTTGGCCTAGTGTATCTGCACTGTATTGGGAGCACTGAGACATTATGCTGCAGTGTAAGTAGACCTGTGACAGCTCATATCACCATTGCGTAATATTATTTTTTAACCTTGAAAATTGTATTGTTGAAAATTGATGTGCATTGTATCATTGTCTTACGCCGAAGCCATCTAAAGTATCATTGTTCTTTTTGAATGTCCTGGGATGATTCTCAGAACAAAATTTATTATACTGTAGTTCTAAAACAACATAATAAAAAGAGCATTTCAATCCAATTTTACACCATTATTTCCTATTTCAGGATGACAGTCTAATTGACGTCACATTGCATAATTCAGAAAAGTTTAATTGAATTGAAAATGTTTTGTGTTGGTAATGTGAAAGTCATTATTGTACACTAAAATAGACAATAGTATTAAATATTTTAGATAATGACTTTAAATTACTTATTTGTTTATTATTATTTATAGAAAGATTTAATAATACATTTAAACTGTGTGATCAATATCAGCATTTTATTTCATATTTGCCTTTGAAGTGTACTGACTAGTAACACATGAAGTGTACATATAATATAATATAATATAATAAAATATTATGTATTGCAGAAGTCTCAGCCCAGGGCTACAAAGGCATGCAGAAAGGTTTAATATATTGGCGAAATTTATGGGGCCAGTCTGGGCAATGTTCTCAGACCACATCCATGCTTTAGTAGGTCAAACACACGTGCGCACACACACACACACACACACACACCTCGCACACACACACAACAGATGTGATCGTGCCCTTTCAAGCTTCACAGTTGCAGTCACAGTCAATTCAGAGTCACATCCATCAAAAGTGTTGCCAGCAGAGTCAAAACTGTATATGTTGCTTTATCATAATACAAGCATTTCCCACACTGAAGTAATCAAGCCAGTACTCAAAGAGCAAAAGGAAGTGCTGCTTCCAGACAACAAAGGCTTTAAGGCCTTCAGTTAATTAATAATATTGCCTTTAAAACTACCGGGTGGCCTGTTTAAAGACTCGTACATGCCACCTAGAAGACATTTTGCAGCTTTCTAAGAAATCGCATTAATGTTCAGAACCGCAAATGCTGTTGTTTACAATAATATTACTTTAATCTGCAAATCCACAACTGATGCAAAGTTAAGTTAAACTACTTATACAGTATACAGTCTGTGCTATAGAATGGAGTGTAATTAGCAAATCAGTTTAATATGTTTTACTTGCATGATGCTTAATAATATGCCAGCCGTATTTCAACACAATAAAAGGACAAAGTTCCGACTCAGCCATATAATCAAACCTATTCAGTTAGTAGTATTATACTCATTTAGGTACCTTGTCAGCCCTGAATAACATTTCAATAGCTATTCTATTTGGCATCTACAGTCATTTCAACAGATACAGTGGATGCATTCTCTGGCACTTGAATGGTGCATTGTGGACAGCTATGCAATTGCCAGGCGAGTTCACCCTTTCAGATCCATTCATTCTGGGAGTGTGTGAGATTCCAAGTCCATCATTAGCTGGTCGGATAATAAAGAGGGTTGTCAGCAAAGTTTTCAGCAGCAATTAAGTGCTTAGTGTGGGCTGACATGTGCTTCGAGCCGTCTGAAACAAATGCTGCTGTTGTGCACAATCTACAGTGACATTGCAACATGTAATTAAAAGCTACGTCCGATTGTTCTCCGAGAATATTCACTTTTCGTTTTTTTTTTACTTTCTGTCACTGTCGGTAATGACACCTCTTCTACTGTTTTCATCTACGTCCACCAACTAACATTGCCTTGTGATGTGATATACAGGTATGTAGTATGCTTCAAGGTAATGTAAATGTTTCAGAGAACAGAATATAAGAGGTCTTCCTAGACTGGCACGTGCATTAGCCAGAGAACACTGACACTTTACCTCATTACTGTAGCTTATACTGGTCAGATGCTCCATATAACCACGACAACCCCATGCTAAGAACTCAGTATGCAGCAATGTGAATGCCCACACAATCCCAACTAGTCTTCCCCATGAATCAAACAACTATTCTTTTCACAAACAACTGCCATATTCATCCAAAGAATATTATTGCTGCATGGAATCAACTGTTTACCAGTATATCGTAATTACTGTAAATGTCAAACGGTTGATTATTGTGTTAAACAGAAATATATAGCACTATAGCTAATGCATAGAATTACGTTTTCCTCCATGGGGCTTTAACAGTGAGTGGGTCATCTGGTTTCAAGGAGAGCTATGCTGTACATCTCAAGGTGGTCTGACTGTGACCCAGGATGTCATCTCCACTGGCAGACCTGCCCGAGGCCCCGGGCTATAACTGTCTTGCTCTCTCATAAGACAAAATGCTCTGTGCGTCACCACACACAGGCTCCCGGGAAAGACAGACAGTAACACACACACACACACGCACACACGGAGATAACTCCTACACTTGGCTGACATCATCAAAAGCATGTGTCACTCTGACATCTAGACAACGAGAAAACATGCACAACAGGCACTTACACATAGGTATCATTCTAACATCATAGCGTAATGTTATACACAAATTAAGTTGTATGCATCACATTACAGTGTTCAGCGCCCCTCGTATGAAGGAAGAATGTGTGTCGAGTGTGAGAGTATATCCCGTGCTAGCTAATTTGTGCCCCAACTGTGATAGCTGCAGCGCAGAATCCATCTGCACAACGTTACTCTATCGTCGCTGGCAACCTCAAAGGATTGCTGAAGGCACATGTGTTTCTAGGATATCAAATGCCAGACGAAACTGCCATCAAACCATTTGCAAAGCACTGGAGAGCCGTGGCTTTCTCAACTATCTATACGGCCTGTTCCTACTTAAAAGGATATCACAAGTCCTGCCTTTTTCATAGAGAGAGAGAGATTTAGGTAACAGAAATAAATATGTCTGATTTATCGTAGACAGTAGAGCTGGATACAAATATTAAATTTTGTGTATTTAGCCTTCACCATTCTCCAAGAAGCATTACATGATTAAAACACAGATAGTGTAAAACACATACATCTGAATTCTGATATGCCAAAGCAAGGCTGTTAAAAGGAAAGTTACAGTATGCATACATAGGTAGTTTACAAAACACTTGTGTAAACAACGTCATAAGATTGCCAATCATTAGGAATACAAACGTACAATGAATTATGTATTACAGTATGGGTCATTACTAATTAAAAAACTTTATTGCATATGATTAAAATGTTCTATATTTTTGTATTTTATTCAGTAAATTTACTTCACAGAGCTATTACTGTATTGCCAGCACTTCTGAGAGTAAAGTAATACATCTTTCAGATCACCTTTTCTGTCTTTACAACATAATCTTTCATATCAAGCAAATGGACATTTATGGAATGTGCTGTTTTACATAATTAGCATGATTTTCAAAAGATTGTTAAAGCAAACTCATAGTTGTTGTGCTACAAGAAAAGCATTGTTTACATAACAATTTGCACACAAAGCGTATTTCATTTCTTCATAAAATGCAGAGGCATAGAGGGGGAATACATTTTGCAACAATGCATAAATTAAAATAATATTTCAACAATACAGGCAAAAACACACTGAACATTTCACAGAAGGTGTTCATGCTGCCAACTATTCCCGCCTGCTACTATACAATCATAGAACTATTAGGCCAGTGGCCTACATATATATATATATATATATATATATATATATTAAATAATATATTTATATCAGGTCAGTTTGACACTGACCTGACCTGTCAACCTTAGCAACATGCCTATGAAGTTACCATGGTGGCCTATTGAGAAGAGGAAGTGTCCAAACCAATTTGATTAGACTTAGCTGACATGCAAACATCAATTGGCCATTGGGCAAAGATTGACTGAATCATACCGCAATACAAAATTAAAATAAAATGTATATTATAATAATAATAATAATAATAATAATAATAATAATAATAATAATATTTAATGAAATACAATACAATTAAATTAATAAAACTATTCACTCATGTTATATTTGAAGTAGGCTAAATGTGCAGCCTAGTAGTAGCCTATATGACGCAGGCATGAGCAAGCATTAGTTAACAGGCGCGTTTTAGTGACAATTTTAATCAGAATATCAATCGGAATTAATCGGAATATTCTTCCATGAATGCTGTTAGCTGGTTCGGAAGGTTTGACAGCGAGCAAGAAGTTGCAACACGGAGCTTTGTACAGCAACCTCCTTATGCATGTCCTGCTCCTTTAAGAGAGCTCACGTCGGAGCGGAGCAGAACTACAACACAGCCGTGGAGGTGCAGAAGTTTGCTCTGCGACTGTAGAGTGACTGGCGGGCGTGTGCTTGTGTCTACTGGAAAGTGTTCTTCTCGTGGTTGTTCGCGCTTTGTTCAGCTATTCTTTTCGTCCAGATTATACATTGGTAAGTTTGCTTGAATTACTTTTTGCTTAAATGTTAAATTCGCTTCGCGTTGGATCGACTTCTTGTCGACTTTTCTACATTTTCCCTGTACATATACACGAATAACAGCAAATGAATACTTAGTGCAAACAGACGGGTATCCTGCTAAACGTGCACATTGGCCTGTACGGTACACACAACTGGTTTGCTGGTTTGTTGTTAAGCACTGTATCCTATAATATTTTGATTTAGCATTAGCCTACATAAACGGTATGCTACATGAACGTTCCCGGGGCGTAGCGCTGGACACCACGCTGCGACAGGTGTTGACTATTGACAATTGAACGTTCACATTCATCGACTATTAAAGGTGAGGTCGTACGACAGTTGTGTCTGTCAATTCTGACCGTTTGGACGAATTGGTCAACTGGGAATCCAAGCCTCAACGTAGACCTTATTGTGTGAGGGCCGAGTCGTCCGGTTAGGTTACAGTTTGCGTGTCATCCAATACCACAGCCTGATAATGGGTGGTCGATAAACGGAGACTGCGGCCGGTAGGACTAGAACATTTAATGAACCATGTCCCCTTGTTTGAGAAAGTTGTCTTACTTTGTTTTAAAACAAAACATAATTGTTCGTCTAGCAAATTAATCTGGGTACTGTAGCTACAACATATGGTGTACAACAAGTTATGTAAATAGTCTGTTTGTTTGTTTTTTGCCAACCCTGCAGGCAGCCTATAGTCGTATAGGCCTAGTGCATGCAAATAATCTGCCAAAACAAATAACCCCTGGTAATTGAGTACTAGATCTACTGTACTTTGTTTTGTTGTTCAGTATTTAGCACTCTGTGAGCCTAATTATTTCTTATTTTTCACGCTCATGACTTCATATTTAAGGTCAGTGAGCCGACATGGGATTGTGTCAAGCCTTGTGTATGATCTCTTGTGTATGACTTTTCTTCTACTGTAATTGTCCTCATGAACCAATTGTGTTCATTTGCTGGACTGACTTGTCTTTATAACTTAAGATGTGGGTTGTCTCCAATGTAGACCATGGCATAATATGCTCCTTAAATGTTTCTGCAAAACATTATTTTTATTTTTTATTCACACACGAGCGTCATAAAACAGGGAATTGTCCATTGTTTTGTCAGATACATACTGTACGTTAGGTTGTGCAGTCCTAGTTTTAGGCTGGGGGGGTGGTGGTGTGAGTGCAAGAACGATGTATTTTTTTATAAAATATTCTGTTCCTACTTCCAAGGTCAAAGGTACTGTAGCAGCCTGGCCCTTGTTAGCGCATGCAACAACTTTCCCAAACATTCCAGCTGTAGCAGTCCATGATATATATCCATTATCATACAGTGTCCATTTACATGCTCTCTGTTGTTTGATCCTCGAGAGAGAGAGACAGAGAGAGAGAGAGCGCAACATCATCATCACAGTGGAGCAGGATTGAAATAATGACCAGACTTTCAGTTTTGTTGTCATTTGAATTCTTCTCCATTGTCATTTGTAGGCTACTGTGGGTGTGCGTTCATGTAGCCGTATATCTAGACTCTTAATAAGATGTCTAACAAGGTTTGTTGCTCTGTGGGAGGTCATACACACAGTGTCTATACAGTGTGTGTAGTTTTTATAGTGAGAAACTGACAAGGTTTGTTACATAAGTTTGTTAGGTATTACGTAATTTCTTTTTGGGAGGCGCGGGGGGGGGGGGGGGGGGCTTTCCCTGAGAGCA